>CM031591.1:9477109-9634050 GCA_018467065.1 Ephestia elutella | reverse complement strand
GACAGTCCGCAACTTGCCCGTTGAGGCCTTCACCACCGCGTGGTGGGGCAAAAAATAATGCTCAGTTGAGCTCCAATCAACTCGAAACGGAGACATGTGACCCAAATCCTCGTACTCGCGCATAAATTCAATATATTTATCGCGAAGTACGTGGTCACGCTGCATGCGTCGCTCCATGGACAGCAGTCGTTTCTCCGCAAGCGCCCTACTTTGCCCTAGGCTAGGACGAGAGGCAACAAAGGGTAACCTAGTTACAAACCGACCGGAGGGCAACCTCTCCGTGGTCGATCGAAAAAGGGCTTCGCACTCAGCGTGTTCCGGATCCATCCTGGAACTCCCGGTGGCTCCTCCACCTCCCAAAACCTTTTCATAGTCTTGGCCGAGGACACCAGATACGACAACCATGGTGGCTCCTCCGCGGTGCCATTATCAAACACAGGGCCCATCAGGGCAAAACCAAAAATCGTAGACACTGCCATCAGTGAAGACGAACCCAGAGCCTTCTGTGTACCCAACAAAATCCAACCCACTACGTCCGAGCCCAGGAGCAAGTCCACTGGGCCGGGATGAAAGACAAAGGGGTCGGCCAAATCCAGACCCGAAACCAAAGACAACACACCCGGCGGTATGTCTGTCGAGGGGTGCTGCAACCCGCAATGGTATCCATTACCATAGCCGAAGTCGTGATCCTCATTGTGGGGGACTTCAGCGAAGAAAAGGTGACAAGTGTCTGGCCCGTCAGACACTTCACTTGTATGCCACCAACTCCAAGAAGTGGCACAGGCGAGTCTTCCACGACTAAACCTAACTGGCGTGCCACTCGAGTGGTAACCAAACAGCTTTGAGCCCCTGAGTCCAACAGAGCTCTCAAATTCATGGCTTACCCCCCACGACCCCATACGCGGACCACCGCGGTAGGGAGCAGAACCGTCCGCAGCTCTGTCCCAGCAAGGGAGCAAGCTAGTTACGGGCTCCCCACTCTCTCCAGAGCCAGAGGGCTCACTGGCCGGATAATATGCGGCAGGCAGGTGCACATCCCCATCTGAGGGGGCAGAACCCACGGCCCGGCCATACATGTGGTACAGCCGGGTGGTACTCCAGCCGTGGGTACTCGTGCTTGGAAAGCCGCTGCAGCTGCATGTGTTGGGCATTGGTAACCCGCGTGGAGGGGGGGTGGCCCACTCTCACGTCCGATCTGGGAGCCCCCGCCCGTGAGGCCCTATCCGAGGAACCTGGCCATCTACATACTGGCCATGACAGCAGGGCGCGTGGTCCCGGTCCGCCAAGACCCGCGCAGGTACGCGACCCCCTCCCCGAGGGGGGTGCGACGAGCGAAGCCGCGTCCTCCGTCCGATGGTGGTGGGCTTCGCGCAGGAAGGCCGCCCCCGCCCATAGGGGACCCCTGCCTCAACAATCAGAGGCCATCCCCGTTCCGGTTCATGTAAGAGCATCGCGTGGTGCCGCCCACGGCATGCCCTTACACGTAGTATGGCACTGGGACAGTCACGTGCACCGTGGGCTGCCCAAACAATAAAAGCAAAGTTCATGCCGCCTTTGCCATGCGGCGCCTATCTTCATGCTGGCGGTCTCTGCCGGTCCCTGCATTACGGCGGGCTGTGGCCCATCCGGCCCACATTGCAGGCAGTCCGCGTCCCCGCGACTGCTGCCGTGTGTGCAACCCGCACACCAGCTCCACGCGGTGGCGGTTGCCGTCCCTGTTGGGGCTTCCCTCGCCATGAGGGTTCCAAGGGCCTACGTTCAGGCGCTCTGGATGGCGCTGAGTCCGTCATGGTATTCTCAGCAGCCCGTGCCTAAAACTCCAAAAACTTCACCAAGTCAGTGAATGTTGGTAGGGTGGTGCTATCCCGTTCCGCATTCTCGCGCTCAAATCGCGAGCGGATGTCATTGGGCAATTTGCCCAATACAATGTGCACCAACAAAAAAGACCATTGGTCCACCGGCAGCCCCAGTGTGCGGAGCGCGTTACAGGCCACTGTAACGGGCGTGAGCAACTACGAGCACCAACTATGCCCTGTTGACACACCTTAGGCAGGGTATCGCTGTGCGGCGTGCGCATCCGCTAACAAACGTAAGTTTTGGTAGCGGGAGTTCAATAACTCCCAAGCCGTATCGTACTGGTCGTCCTCCACCGGGAGGTGCTGGATGAGCGACCGCGCTTCATCCTCAAGAGTGGAGAGGAGGTAGGCCATCTTCTGGGCCTTCGACAAATCCTGTCGTGCTACGACCAGGGACTCAAACATATTTTTATATGCTACCCACTCCTCCATCCTACCCCCTAAGTGCGGACAGCCTGAAGGGTGGGGAGCCAAACCAATAACATGGTCCTTCCTATCGCGCAATTGTGCGAGGGGCTGGTCCGCCAGCCTGTCTCGCCCTTATTGCGGTCACCGCCTCCGCGATATCATCGTGCAGACTCAGGATCTGGTCCATGTCCGCCATGTGACCTGCGTAGGCCTCCGGGGTAAGATCGGCGTCGGTAAGCGCCGCCATGGCCGCTTCCGCGCTAATCAATCGTGAGTGGAGGTGATCCGCTCTTAGCAGTATGGCGCCCTCCCTGTCCTTCCGGGACAGGAGTCCTCCGGCCGTCACAAACCATCTCAATTCGTTGGCAGGTATCGCCTTCTAACGTGTGGAGGCCTTATCATCGCGTCAAATCACTGACAAAAAATAACGAAAAGGTCGATAAATCATGGCAAAATCAAACAACTACACGAAGAACCTCGGTAGGTATGAGAATGGCACAAACCCGGAACGCACGTTACAAACCGCAAACAAATACAAAAAAGGTTACAAATATTCTTATACAAACAAACTAAGAAAAATCTAATAATTTTTACAAACAATTAATTATTTTTTACAAACGAACAAATAGAGGGTAGATAAACTACGCTCTATTCTCTATCTATATTACAGAAAATGTGCAGAGCAACTACGCTCTGCTGCCAGAAAATGTGGCAGAGAGAATCCGGACAAACGAAGCGGCGGGAAGAATTCTGTACCGGAACTTCACCGGGAAAAAACCACCGGTAAAAATAAGTACCGGGAAAAAATCTCCACGCGGCACCACGTTTGCCCGACTAAAACCTAAATAACTTAACGCAGTCTTTCTACCACCGTAACTTATGAAGAGAACTACAGGGCCCTATATGATAACCTAACCTATAAATTAATTACACTTAAAAAACGCTTACCATAAGCTAAATCTTCTTTCTTAATCTTCGGATCCAAACTTGAGTATCTTCGGGAAGGGGGAATTCCTAATCACCCTACCTAACCCTTGAGATCTCAATTCCCCAGGACAAATAAATAGAATTTATACCACATCAGTTTCACTCGGGAACAGTGAGATGTGAACCGCCAGCCACGTTTCACCTCTCACAAGAAAAAGTCACCATGACGGGTACACAAACACGAAGTTCAATAGTTATTTAACAAACAGGAAATTCACAAACACAACTCAAGCTAATTAGCAATCAAAGAACGCCGGAACCTCTCGCGTATTAAAAATCAAACCGATATCGCATGGGGCAATGCAATGGCGACCGTCCGCGAGCCATTATCCTTGTGATGAAAAACCGAACGCCCTCTGGCGGCAGCGTGAAACGCCCGCGTTTAGTTTTACCCAATATATTACAAACGGTCCTATCATGTAAGCAATCTTACCATTTCCACTATGATTTTACAACAATATATTCAAAATAGACTTTTGAAATTACTTTCGTTTTTATTAAATGTTTTACTTTAGAATGTTTAGGTTGAACTAATATTTGATTTATTTTCAACTAAATTCAACAAAAGTACTGTGAAGATTGTTTACATGATAGGACTTCAATAAGGACAAATAGATTTGAAAGAGACGTTATTTTTTACTCGTAGTTCGAATTAAATTCGAAGTATTATTGATTTGCTTGAAAATTTAAGAATGGAAAAATGAAAAATGTAAGGTGGTCAATCATATGGTATTTCTCTTACCTTTCCTTGTGCACAAGTTTTCTCCTATTTATATTTTTGTCACAAATATACTAATTTTAAACAACATAAACAGTAATCAAAGGGAATGATTTTTATGCCTTTTTAAACCTTTATCATACTTAAATAAATGATATTTTTGAATCAAGTTCAGTTTTTTAATTATCATAAACATTTTCGTCTGACTATACTCTTTTGGTTTAAATAATAGATTTTTTTTAATTTGTGGTGGTCCCAGTGCCGGAAGAAAAAATAAAAATTTCAAAAATCCGGCGACACGGCCCGCGGGTCGGTGAGCGCAGGTCGAGTCGCAGGACCCTCAAAACAACTTTCTCAAAGTAGTGTAATTTTTAAAGCGGCTGTGCCTAATTTGGCATAAGTTGAAACATATGGTTCTGCCCGAAATGCAGCGCTGCACCCGGCGATCCAGCTGACTGCCCGTAGCTAGAAGACAGGAATATTTCATCCAAATCGGTAGCTTTGTTCTGAATAGATATAATCTGATTGAAGGTGGTTGGTGGTGCTCGAAAATTGTTGGTAGAAATCTCTCTTTACGAGCTTTTCTTGACACCTCATTATTTATTTAAAATATCTATTAGCGCAACGTGATCAAAAATCGCTCGAATGTGACGAGAAATGGCACTTAACGTTGCCCTGCTACGATGCAGACGATTTACAAGGTCTCTGTGATGAGCATTTTTTTAATAAACATACAATATACCTTACCATCAATGGTATAATGTTGATCACTTCTAAACCAAAGGAGAAATGAGTATATTTGTGACAAAAAAAATATAAAATAGGGAGAAAACTTGTACAGAAGGTGAAAGAAATGTATGATTGACCACCTTACCATTCTTCATTTTTCCATTCTTAAATTCTTCAAATAAGATCAATAATACTTCAAATTTAATTCATTTACAAAGTGAAAATAATGTCTCTTCTAAGCTCCATTTGTCATACCAGTCCTATCACATAAACAATCTTCACAGTACTTTTTGTTGAATTTAGTTGAAAATAAATCAAATATTGATTCAAACCTAAACATTCTAAAGTAAAACATAATAAAAACGAAAGTAATTTCCTAAAAAGTCTATTTTAAGTTATATTGTTGTAAAATCATAAAAAGAAATGGTAAGATTGCTTACATGATAGGACTGAATGAGCGAATAGGTTTATTTGCATTAAATATAGGTTATAGAAGATGTTACTAGAATCAGTTACCTCCCAATCATACATTTGAATAGCATGCAAAATTTAGTTAAAAGAGTTAAATCGGTCGTATCATTACAGTATTGATCAACATTTGGTATATATCTCATTAAATCTGATTATGCTCCAATAGTTAGAGTACCTTTGAGTTACCTCGCCATCTAAAAGCGTGTATATATGTATTTAAAAGAAGAACTTAAGGCAAATCAAAAACTCCTTCACCATATAAAATCCATACTCCTGACCAGTCAAATATTTTTTTGAAAAAGTTGAATTTCAAAAGTTTTATTGATTCAAATTACAACAATATTGTTATATATTTGTATACACATATATTGTAATTTCTTTCAAGTAAATGCTATTTGTAATAGTTTGCGGTCTGATCTACTCACTATTTCTGGTATTTTCTAGGAAATATATCTTTAGCCATTTTAAATAATTTAATGTTACTCTTTAAGTTTTGCAATTTCGAAAATATGAGCTTGAGGAAATACGTGCGTACTTTTAATGATTTGAAAAGCGGTCTAATGATGCGTCAGGCTTAGCTCCACATGTTGCCCTTATGCACTTTTTTTGAGCTATAAAAGCATGTTGTCCTTCTATAACTATTACCCCAAATAATAAGCTGTAGCGCAGGACTAATTCTACATAAGCAAAGTATGCAGTGAGGAGCCGTTTTCTTTGCTGCTACTCTTGCTAGTTTAGAAAAGGGCAAAGAAAAACTATTCATTTTGCTTTACCAGCTATTTGTTGTTTCCAATTTAATTTATGATCTATAATAATACCTAGAAATTTACATTATCTGAGCCATTTAGTGTGTATTATAATTTATATTTACTTGATAAAGCCCAAAATAGAACTACTTTAAAATTCTATTTAAACGCTATGTGTTGCGACTTATTGCAGCTAAATAAAAGGAATACAAGAAAAAATAAAATAAAACATAATTATATTAGAACTTATAATGGTGTACACGAAGCAGGTACATTGGGCAGATCAAGTATAAACATTGTCCCTAACAAAATTTACCCAAAGCGTCTTCTGATATAAGTTCACACATGCCACGCTTGGCTTGATTGTGATAAATAACACACCGCAAAGGGTTTTTAACAATACATTGAGATCAAGACAGTTACCTTTTCAGTCGAGTCCAATGTCTGAAAAGGGACGATGAAAAGCGACTTTTAAATGATTATGATCAATATGACCAGGCCACTCCCATCGTAGGTATTTACTTTTTACAATACATGTAGTCGCCAAGCATTAGACATTGCCATACCTATCTATAATATAAATAAATAACACCTACCACCGTTTCTTTCCCATTACGGCTACTCTATACAGACTGATAGATTGGTCCATTTGATTGACCTCACCTATTTCGTATTATATTACGTAAGTTTATAAATAAAGTTAGAAGATTGAAATCAACACTAATTTACATCACACAAACACTTTTTACAAAGGTTGCAGCCTATCGTTGAACTTACGAAATTGTACTATGGAAATTTCATGTTTGTGTCAAAAGATTTGATAAGGGGTTTTCATCTATTCATCCCAATCCGATTTATCAAGATCCAGCCAGCGTAGATTTTACGCTAACCGGATCCTCAATTATGCCCTGGAATCTTTTAGAATTTGTAACATGCTGTCCAGGTCAAATACCTTACCTGCTTTTTCATCACTTACCGCAACGACAAGATCAGGTGGCAACAACAATACATCATACTCCATATCATCATGCTCATCAGCTATAATAAACGTATAGCTTTTCGAGTTTCGCAAAACTATTTTTTATGTATTGATTAGCCACTGTAATGTACGGATTTGTCTAAAAAAGAATTAAATTTACTGTATACGTATAACATCCATTGTACCTGTCTGTGTACAGTGAAATAAAATGATGACTGTGATGGAGTTATTCAAATATAATCCTACAAAAACATTATATTAGTATCTTCAAAGAACATACTAACAATAATATTTAGCAAAAGAAGTGAACTAAAAACTCATTTTTATTAGAAAAAGTATTTTTATATCTTACCGTAATAATTTTGTCTTCACTCTTTTTTTGAAAATCATAAAATATATATTTATTTTGGCGCCATCGTCTCATTTATATTTTTCTTACATAACTTGTGCCATGTTTTGTTAGGATCAAAGATTAAATTGTAATATCATGCACAAAAAACTTGAAAAATAATATTTTTATAGCTGTACACTTTTGAGTACAGAGGGCGTTAATGGGTTAAAGTCCTATTTAGATCATTAAAATTAATATAAAATGTCTTATTAATATTGATTGTTAAGTTATTATTGTAAAAATGATCATTATTCTCTGTTGCATACATTAAATCGATATCATTTTTTCAACCATGATCTTGTAGCGTCTTTTTTATCTGTAATTATATAACTTTGATATCGTCAGCAAACCGAATACATCATCATCTGAATCCTGCATCCGAAATCCATAGGTTTGCGGCTCAATATCAAACACAACAAGATTGATTGAAGACCACTCAAATGCTAATCATATGTAAATTGATATTAAAGTTCTTTAAGATTCGACTAAGAGCAGAACCTTTTACGTAATTTTTCAGTTTTTTAATTAACTCAGAAACTTTAATCAAATAATTCAAAAAAATGTGTAGACGTTGAACACTAAAAACTCGAAAAGTTACCAAGTTTGTACTTTATCAAACTAGTCACCATATTTTATTGCTTTAATTATTTTTTGCCTGACTGTACTTATTGGCTTGAACAATGGGTTTTTAAATTTCATGAGTAATTTAAGTCGCCGGAAGAAAAAACATACAATTCGAAAATCTTGGCGACACCTTCCTGCGTTCAATCAAACTGCAAACTCAATCATAATCTTACTTTACTTTTTATACCATTAATATTTATTAATATTAATATTTCTTTACCTCTTTGATTCCAACTAAAATAAAAAAACATAAGAAACCAGTATACCAACGAAATCCACTTTCAAATGCTGACACTAACACACCTGAAAAAAACTGAAAACTCTACACGAACAATTCAAATTGAAACAAAAATACTTCACCAATAAACGTGAACAAAATCTCACAACTACAAACAAATTTAATAAATTGTGTGTGCTCCAGTGAAGTAACATGCCGGATTAGGGATGTCCATAAGATCGACCCAGAGGGAATAAAATTACGTATGTGGTCAGTCAATGTTTACGTACGAGGACAGGAAGCAAATTTTGCTGTTTTGGGAATTGCTACAGATTATATTACTCGTGTTGTATTAGTTCTAACACAAGGGAGTGAGGGTTGGACCTCGCAATTTCTTTAACTAGAAAGAAGATATAAGAATCTGACAGACGTTGTATTCTTTTTTTTTTTTAAATCATGTATTGTTAGCAGCGTTGATATGTATTCAATTTTAGACCATATCACATTAGCTTAATGACCGATGTATTTTATATAATTGTTATAACAACTGTTTTTTATTTGTTTATTAGACTTATTTCAGTGAACATCTTTCAAACAGGTATGCCTTTATTCCGAATTTTCCTAAAGGATCAAAATTCTTAAAAGGCACTGCTAGTTATTTCGGATTTATTAGTATTTAGTTTATTTGATATTTATACAGTTTGTCTAGATATAACACTTTAAACAAAGGCTTAGCGCTACCCTAAACATACAAAATCATAAAAAGACATCAAATTACTAAAGTAAATTCATAATTATTGTATCGTAACGTTTCAAGTACTGCGGGGTAAAATGCTTGTAATTTCGAATGAATTAAAAGTGCTAATTTCCTCCACTGATAGGTATTTATAATTTTTAACAATACTTGAAATTTTCCTGTATACATGAACTTATTTTTAATTCAAGTAAGTATTAAATCTACGTATCATTAATTTCAAAAAATAACCGATGCCAAACTATTTATTAATCTGTGCCGATGTCTCTTCCATTATTCATTTATTCTTCATTCATAAATTCTTTATTTATCAATGAATAGTAATCAAATACAGAGAGCATAAAATCGATCATTCGTCTCTCAGCCAGCACACAAGATACACAAAATTACCCGTAGGACTACATAAACTCCACGCTCTTATTCGTTTTCCTACTTTGAGCAAAATAAAAGTGTTTTTTACCGATCCTATAATATTGTTGATGTCATTTATATGAGCATCAAATCTTTATATTAAGCATGCGTTCATAGGGCTCTCAAGTAATAAAAAGCCACCGTTTTGGAAATTAATGGAAATGTTGTAAACTCAATTGTGAGGTCGTAATGGTTATCGCACCGTAATTTTCATTTAATCAGATGACCCATTGATCTAGATTGAAATGATGAGTGAACAATAAAATTAAACAAAATCTTATATAAATTGTATTTTCAACCGACTTCCCAAAAAGGGGAGGAGGTTATGTGTTTTCTTATCGATGTATGTATGTTTTTTTTATGTATGTTCGCCGATTTCTCCGTAAATTGTGGACTATTTTTCCATTGTTTTTATTCGAAAAGAGGTTTATTTAAGTTGGTCCCATTTAACCCGTACCGAATCTATTCGGTAATTTTAAAATACTAACAAATAATAAAAATATCAACATTTGCATTGAGTAAAAGCCCGCGACAGCGTACCTTCCCTTATTTTATTAAAACTCAAGATTTTCTGTGTATGCTCCCCAACATAGGAATAGCGATTAGCGACTAGCATAAGTTGGATCATGATTACTTGGGCAGATAATTTGTAGCAACATATAAAGTGGTAGCTCAAAAGATTTCTCAAAGTAAAGTTTTTAGATTTTATTTCAAATAATATTAAAATCCCGCCATCCATTATGAGCAATTGGTACAGATATAAACCCTACCCGCAGACATTGTTACTTTACTAAATTATAGTTATATTTGTTTTATTAAAAAAGCTTAATTTAATATTTACTTTGGGAGGCCCAAGGTGCGCTTTTTATACCTATAAACATCATCATGCTAGCCATATCTACAAACAGTAGGGTGGAGCGCGGATGTATAGAGGATATTTTTTATTTTATTTTGAATTCTAATAGTGAGGGATTTTGTCTTGCCCGAAATTAATACTATATGTCAATTTTGATATAAATTAAACAACATCTTTTGCCTCCGCACTGACTTCAAAGTTTTAAAATTTTTGGAAAAATTTGCTTTACCTGCCAGACCTTTTATTGACATGTAAACGGGTTCAAATTATGTGAATTAACACAAAAATATGTTAATTAAGCATAAAATAATATGTTTTAATGAAAAAAGTAAAAAAAAAAATAACATAAAAATATTTAGTTAATTTTCTCTAAAATGACACTTAGTGTCAAATTTCGGCATTTTCTCTCTTAATTCTAATTCAGCCTGTATGGCTCTCAAATTGAGATGTTATAATGTAATGTTAAGTGGCTACTTCATCTGTGATCTTCACAGCTCATACAACAGATTGCATGAGACACAGAACTCATACAGAATAGCAGCTGATTCTCGCCACCAGGCTGTACTATACTGCACAATTATCGACTGTTCGGTCGATAATTGTATGGAAAATGGTGGCTATATTCAGTCGTTTTGCCAATATAGTGTTTCTATATCTATTTAAAATATTAAAATAAATATCTACAAAAAATCTTGGGTTTGTTGATGTGGCAATACTGCGTGCCTTCAAACTACAACGAGCATCCAACTCACCAATTTGCTTTCGCGTGACAATTAACACAAGCGGAAAATATTGTCGTTGTACACAAAGTAGCCATTTCTTTTTGAGTGACGCTGGGTCTAATATGTTTTCTAAATCTTCTAGAAGGTGTCGCGTAAATAATAGTGTTAAAAAGACCGAGAACCATCTTTACTCAGATGGTTTTTCTTTTAATACAGAACCATAACAGAGCATATAGTTTCACAATTAATGTAGCCGCATTGATCAGGCCAAGTGAGGATTTTTCCGTCGCAGTATAAACCAAACAGTCGATTTTTACTTTTCAGTCAACGGGCATGCGACTATTTAACTGTGAACGTATCCTTGAAAAGCCTAAATCTTGGGGAGAGTTGCCTGAAAATATTGCTGATACGTACTAAGATCCGTGAATATTTCTGAGCTTATTTCTTTACAATCAGTAACATTTTACTCACGTTTTTGGCACTTTCTTATATCTTGGACAGTTGCAGTGGGTAAAATCTTTGCATTTATAAGCCAAAATATTAAAAGAATCAAACTATCCCGTCGAAAACTTTTCAAGTTTGCAGATGAAATTCATTTGATGGACTTCTAACAGATTTTTACATTTTTTTATGATGTGCACAATACGCAATTAAAGCGCTCTGGAAAGTATTACTGTTGAACCATGAATCCAGTAAGCCATAAATATTTAATTTTTCATGACAAACTTAGCAATTTCCGAAAATATAGGCTGTTTTTTGACGTTCTTATAGTTTGCCCCGTCAGCTCGCAAAAACTTCATATATCTTTTGTAAGTTGGTAAAACATTTGACTTCAACTTACAAAAAATCATTAATTATTGGACACATTACAGAAATTTATTGGACACATTACAAACTTTTTCCTTTATAGTACTAAGAATTTATAGGATATTTGTCAAAAAATTATCCCAAGCGCGTTTTCAATTATTCATGCGAAAACTGACCCTCCTTTTACCCACGTAATATTACATACTTAGTGTTGCACCATGTTTATTATTTTTTATCGAAAATAGAGGATTTTCCTTTCTGAAATTAATATGAATTATACATATATTTGTCATTTTAATAAAATTAAAAATCTACAAACTTGAGTCCAAATCGACTTTTCATAAAAGTTCAATGACCATACGGAGACGGTTTACCCTATTTTTTTTCAAATAATATTTTTAAATGTGTATGTTTGATACCAAAAGGCATAAACTTTTCACTATTAGAAATTTCAATCAGAAAAAAGTAATTTCGCTCCACCTAATAGTAACTAAGATCCAAACTTCACATACCTAGTCGCTAATATTTTTACCCGTATATACCGCAGAAGAAACATTCCATTTTTAAAATGAGGGTTTGGTCGTCGCAGGCTCTTGGTCTTTTTATGTGCCAAAAATAATAGACAATTTGACATGTTCTAATAATTTCAAATCAGACTAACCTCAAAAGTTTCGAATTCTTAATTCTTTATTTTCAGCCAGAGGAAAAATTTAAGTTTTATTAAAGAACATAAGTCGAAACACTAAAAACAATTAAATAAACTTTTTTTCCAAAAAAAATGAACCGACTTCCATCATAAAACTTAAAATCATGAAATAACAGCGAAAAAATGTCAATGGGCGTTCTACCTACTGAATGAGGTGAAGTCGGTGCGAAAAAATTAAATAATCTCTAAATTTACATTAGAATCGTGTATTCATAATATATATAAAATGCCTATCAACAATAACATAACGCACTTACTCCTGCACTTGTGGCACCGACTTCACCTCATTCGGTAGGTAGAATACCAAATACATTTTCTTTATTGTTATTTCATGATTTTAAATTTATGATGGAGTCGGTTCATTTTTGGAAAAAAGTTTTTTAATTATTTTGTAATATGGCAATTGTTTAAGTATAACATTATGTATATAATTATTTCCTATGGATATTTTCTTCTTATTTATGATAATTATTCAAAACTTGCTGCGCCTAGGGCGTATTTTTTAGATGAGTGATTCACAAAAACTTAACGTTTTTAGGTCAACTATTCTTACGCAAATTTTCTCTAAATCCGTTTTGCACGATTGAGTACCAAACATCCAACTTTCGCATTTATAATATTAGTAGCATCGAGATATAAGTTATATTTCGATGATTGGTAAAATGAAGAATAACTAACTAATGCTATAAATGTGAAAGTAGGTTTGTTTGTTATCTTACACGTTTTATCTACTGCCGATACTTATCTAAATGTATGCTAAATGTATAAGTAGGATTTGTTTGTTTGTTACCTTTTCACGTTTTCTACTGTACCAATCTTCCTGAAATTTCGCATACACATAGCCTGGGTGGAGAAGGACATAGACATTTCCATACCCATGGAAATTCACGCAGGCGCAAGAACTCAAAAGCTAGTAATAAAAAATATACTTGCTATCTACTGAAACTCTTATATTATAATTTTTGTTTGGTTTGCTTTTGTTAATCAATATTATAGAAGTGCGAACATCTATAATTCTTTTCATCGTAAAAATTTGGTGATATTTTTTGACAAATGAAAAAAATAAAAGATTTACTCAAAATATCAATCCAAAATCAGAACAGACAAATTAGTACTAAGCGAAGCATATGGCAAACTCTATTACACAACGCCAAATTATATACACCGGAATGCACAACGAGTGCTCTATAAATTACCATTTTGCCCCCTTTTGTTTCTCATCTATACTACGATGTGCTCTATCCCCAATTACAAACTGCAGCAAATGTTGTGTAATGTGTAATTCTGTGATTCTTTTGGGGGCGAAATTAAAGTGGACTAAGAGGATAGTACAAGCGCGTGCACATTTTTATTTATTTATTTAAAATTGTATTGCACAAATTATAAAATTCTATATGTACAAATGGACTTAACATCATATGGCATTCTCTCCTAGACACATGTGTCTTAATTTTTCATTTTGTATCTATATTTATACTCTGATACATAGGTAGTTGATTGATACAAAGCTAAAGTTATATGATAAATACGTTTGAACAACTTTTTGCTAAGGCTTGCTACTTTTCATATACATATGTAATAGTGTAGCTGGTCTCTTGGAATTCTTCATCAGGTGATCCTGATCTTTACAGTTTATACGTCAACAGAAAATGCTCATCAGATTGATAAACTTTAGCAAAGGTACCATTTATATATTTCTTATAGTTTAGCTGTTCTGTCAAAATTCTTCATCAATTGTTCCAGTTTTCCAAAAGCGGTATAGCCTATATGTTGCCCAGGCTTAATATCTATACAACAAAAAAGTTTTATTCGATTTAATCCAGTAGTTTTTGCGTGGAAACGCGTACATAAAAAAAAATCAAAAATCCGGCACCAGGTTCCTCATATTTTCATTAACACTCCGTTAGTCGCGTTCTACAACAGTAGAACGGGTACCGATTGTTTTTTCATTTTTATCAAAAATTGTGAGTGGAAATCGCAATCATTCCTATTAATCTTCTACAAGTCAATGACAGATACAATTAGCTACGGTTGGTCAGCACCCATATTAACGTATATACTGTTCAAAGTTAAAAATCTACAATGATGGTAAACCACTCATCACTTTGCATAGAAAAAGGGTCAGTATTTTCCTTTCTTATTAACATTAAGTTGCATCAAATATTAATAAAAAATGATCATAATTAAATTTGCTTTTGATAAGCATTTAAAAAACTAACTTTTGATACATTTTTAAAAAATAGGTCACAAATCAGGTGCCCGGTTTTAATATATCATGAAATTCATATTGAAAATATTCCAAATCTCATTAAAAATCAAATGAAATATATTACTGTGGTTACATAATACACCTCCGGGAGCATCCAGATTCAGCAGACACATCAAGTACTGGTCAAACGGGATTATGGTATAGTGCTACTATTGTGAGAGTGCATATAAATAATCGACTGAAAACAATATTATCATATAAGTGGATATGTCCTGATCACCAGATTTTATTATGCTCTGAGTGTTATGAAACCAATGATAACTAGGTAGAAGAGATAAGCAAATCTCATCCTAGTACATTAAGTTAATGTATTAAGGGCCCGTACTAGGTCAGATTGCTTCACATGATCGTCTGTAATATCTACATTAATGTAAAGCTGAATGTAAAATTAAGATATAGCAAACTTCAGGACTAGCACGGCGAGGGATTGTATTGCTCAAAAACACGATTGCATAAATTTTCTCGATAGAAAAAAATTTTGAAGTTGCCTCCAAATCACCTATAATTAACACTTTAAACTGCTATTATTCAAGCAATACATTAAAATAAAGATTGAAAATTTTTGTATAAAGTATATAGATAAGGCAGAGTTATGTTACTTACTTTTTAAATATCTTTTTATAAGCTTTTAAAAAAATAATACGTATAATTGTACGTCATGCGCCCATCCGCCTCTGAGCCGCCGCCCGCCATATGTCGGCATTTTATTTAGAACGGATTGGATGCGTGCGAGAGCGAACTAAGTAATGACAGGTAGCGGGGGAAGGTCGTTATCGGTAGCCTGGTAAGGCTGCTGGCGTGAAAAAAATTAGATTTTTGCCGTATTTTGATAATAGTCTGATTCTAAGTTTCTTATTAGTAAACTGGCAGCCCGCCCCGGCTTCGCACGGGATATATAAACTCTTCCTCTTGAATCACTCTCTATCTATTAAAAAAAACCGCATCAAAATCCGTTGCGTAGTTTTCAAAGATTTAAGCATACAAAGGGACACCAAGGGACAGAGAAAATGACTTTGCTTTCCATACCATGTAGTGATGATATGTTTATTTTTGTTTTTGATTAATATATAATATATATGAGAGATAATAACAATATTTTATTTTATTTAGCTTAATTAAACTGCAAAAAAAAAATGCTGAAAATGTTCTACATATGGTATAATTACGTACGATCCTTCAACTTACGTCCCAATTGACATGAGGCGCATGACTAACAGAAGGTGTTAATGTTATGCCTTTAAGAATTTAGGGACATTTAATATTTGATAGCTTTCCTATAATCTTTTATGAGCATTCTCAATCTTTTGTAAGAAAATAAAATATATTTTTCTTTTAAGAAATGTATTTGTTATTAGTAAAATTTATCAAAATCTCTGTACAATGATAATAACATGCTTGTATGTGAAAGTGTCAAAATAAATAAAGATCAAAGTAATAGGTACTGGAATTTCAAAGTCGTACAACATCATGTTTCTCATTTCTGTTTATATTGAGATGAAAAGTCAGCATCTACTCTTTCTAAAAACTCGTATGCAGCGCAAAATCAAACTTGTAACGGGGAATTTCAATTTCAATCACAGTTTTGGTCACGACTGTACCATATTCGAACGGAATGTTGACAGACTCGCTGGATAATGCATTTGGAAAGTCAGATTGCTTTTATAACTGAATTTTGGTCAAAGTTGTTTTATTTAAATAAACTCGGTAGAATCCTCTGTCCGTACAAATTACACCAATAAATTAGATAGTAAAAAAACTTTAAAAAAAGCTTTCATTGTGTTACTCTCAACAAACCCTTTCATTTGATACCCTATATTGTAGAAATGCATAACAAAATAATCCTATTCCGGCTATCTTGGATGGTCCGACATATTAGATTTAGAATGACGTCAACAGTACCACATATCATCGCATTGTTCGTACCAAAATCTTAATCGTGTTATAAAAAATCAAGCTCAATCAATTGAAGAGTATCTATCTTCAAAATTGAGTTCTAAGATTTCACCTGCCGAATAAATATACTTACATACATTGCAAGTTAAATAAAAGCTTTTAACAAATCCTACCTCCTGAGTTGCGCAATACAATACATCCCAAAAACATCAAAATTACCCTACATACATTAAAGAATTATTTTTTCAATTCTAGATTCTACACTGTAGTCGATAGTCACAGTTATGTCGGAGATTATGTGCATATCTAGCATAGTATTATATTTGAGTCTTTATGATGACAGTAACTAAGTTGCTATACGAAGTGACAAGTTGAAGTTAGGTCGCATACTTGGACTGGTTGCTACCGAAGTGTGAACGTGGAGATGAGTGTAATAACTAAGTTAAAGCACAATCGACTTAACTAATATGTATTATAGGTCGATTCACTTTGTGGCTATATAATAATTGTTAAGTTGACTATGTTTGATGATCAGGAAATACGATGGTGCTGGTACAAGATGATCACCAAGTATCCCATATATTTTGATATCTCAAGTAAAGTCATTCACTGACTTAAACATTTTCGCGAATCCAATAGGGAGAGAGAGGCTGAGATTGATGCGAACGCTAATTTCTATGAAAAAAATCTGCTTGCCGTAAAGCTTTCCGGAGCGTTTGTCCACCGCCGCCGTGGTAGTCGCGTTTTCGAAGAATAAAGTGATGGCTAGGTTAAACCGGCGACACACTTCTTTCTACTGCTTTTGTACCTTCGAAGGCGCATGACTGAGTCTGCAGTACGCAGGCGACGGGTGACGTGACGTTGCAGGTGTGAACAAAGTTCATACGTAAGTTTTCAAGTGTTTTGCTATAATGGAAGGGTCGTCTGGATTGGTAAGAATGTTGCGGCAGCTTGGCGGTGCCGGAATCAACGGAAATTCGAGGTGTTGATTTGGGTAATCGGCTGCGCGCCTGATCAGCGGATTTGGGTAGGGACATAGTTAGAAGTACAGAAGGACATACACTTTTATCACTGGGAAGACCGTTAAAATATACAATTTTATAAAGTTCTTATAGAATCATTTTAACGTTTTCCTTGGTAATACACTTCTTCATAATCTTATTAAACTTTTAAGTAGCACCTTTATTGTAGTGCACTTTAAAAAAGAAATAAATGGTGTTTTTTGTCCTCGTTTCAAATGCTTTAACCATAATCTAATTTAATATCAGCTTTTATAACCTTGTAAAAAAGGTGTTTATTCAGCAATCACTTGTATATGGTTGACTTTTGTAGAGATTCGAAGCCTAACTAATCATAATCTTAACTAATACTTATTACGATAAACGCGAAAGTGTTTTAATTTGTTTATTTGTTACCTCTTCACGCTTTATCTACTGAACCAATCTTCCTGAAATTTTTGCAAACACATTTTAAGTTAGATACTTCTTACAAAAAGGACATCCCTTTCTATCCCGAGGAAACCATTGTGTACCTATTAGAGATAAGAAGTCCTCTTCATAGAATCATCTTAACGTTTTTCCTTTGTAATGTCCACACTTCTTCATAATCCTTATTAAACTTTTAAGTAGCACTTTATTGTAGTGCACCTTAAAAAAATAACTTAATGGTGTTTTTGTCTCGTTTCAAATGCTTTAACCATAATTAATTCTTAATATCAGCTTTTTATAACCTGTGGTAAAAAAGGTATTTTTCATACTTAGGTAATAAGTTTGATATAAAAGTATATACCTTTATGTTATACCTCAATTCGAGTTGTCTTGGAGATTTTATAACCTTAACATATATACTTACATACATAAACAGAATTACATCTTTATCCCTTATATAGGATAGTCAGAGCTCAAAGAGTCATGAGACCCGAAGTCCACGCTTAACTGAATAGTGGGCTTTCTGATGGAAAATGGAAAAATTCAGATATATAGTGACAGGTTGCTAGCACATCGCCTATGAGTGGAGAAATCCCCAGCTTGAAATGGGCGCTTCTTCCTCGATTAACTTTTACAATCTGCGCGGGAAGAGAAGCAGCTGGCACATTCCTATGTTTTTTCTTCGCTCCCAGACCTGGCCCTTGATTCCACAAGTTACGTTTAACGTACTGATATACTCGTGCCCTCAGTTGTGTCTCAAACCTCAGCCAAAGAAATCGTGATAAAACATAGAAGTCTTACCAGAGATCTTGTCACTTATTTCAATTTCTTTGGCTCTTGAAGGACTACAATCCAGATAACGACATCTACGTTTGTAATTAGTGGAATCGACCCCCAGCATGGAAGCAGCTTATAACTGAACCACTATTAGCATTACCCTCAACTCCTGACCAATTGGGTAAAGCGAACATCACAAAGGCAGTCAAACGCACTACGAGTCAATCAATCAATCACTTTGCATTGAAACACTGTTTATATTATCATAACAATGATTATGTGGTTTTGTTTGACTAAATTAGTTAATTAATATGATAAAAACTAGCTTTCTCGTGAGTTTCTTTCGGCATTTCTTCTCAGCAGTGGTCGTTCCGAAATGCTAGTAGTTTGTAGCTTTGAGACATAATATATTATGATTAAATAACTAGTTATCGACATTGAAAAGAGCCTTCTTTGAAGGCCAAGTTTCAATAAAAAAATTGACTTTGACTTTGACTTTTGGCCGCAGCTTCGGGCAAATTCCCACGGGACAGTGCCTTTTCCCGGGATAAAAGGTAGGTTATGTCTATCTCAGTACTTCTAACTATGCACAGTTACCTATGCATGTCAGGAAGATTGGTTCAGTAGATAAAGGATTATATTTTTTTTCTCTTAATTTTTTTGGAGGTTTTATCTTTTGAGATATGTCAGCTCCATCGTACCTTCTCCCAAGGGATTTACGTCTAAGGAGAAGTTACGAAAATTTGTAAAAATCTTTTAAAATTATAAAGCCTGGTTTCGTCAACTAACTAAAAAACAAGAACAATCGATTTAAAAATGCTATTTTTAAAATTTTTAGTTTGACAAAATTGTCTGGACAATACCCACATTGTTATAACTTAATTTCATAAATAAATATATTTCGTTAAATTGAGTTATTTCGTTAATTCGATAAAATTGAGTTGTTTCGTTTATTGAGTTATTTTGGATTTACTAAAATCCCTCTCACACTTTAATTTGGTACAATCTATAAATGTGATATGTGATGAAGGAATACTACACACATATTAATTTTCAGATCCCAGAAAATGCTACTATGTGCTAGTTATATAGTCCAAAGCCCTTGTAGGTCACAGTCTTATGAAACAGCTATGTAATGGCAGACCATTTCTCAGACATTTTTCAGTACATTTCAAAGCGACCTTACCAAGAATTTGTCTGTTTTATTTTTACGACAGACATCAAACAGGGTGTAACCTCAACGCAAAGTGTTTGACCTACATGCTGGGAATTCTACTTTTTTCTTTTGAGAAATGTCTGCGATGTTTAAGCCCCGAAAGTAAATGGTAAAATATGTGAAACATTTTTTTACAATCTTTTATTTAGGTAAGTTTGTAAGGTAGTGTATTCTGTTTACAATTTAAGAGCTTCTTATCGGTATCAGAATCAGTTTCTTAAACGTTTCAAATTTCCTTCTCCATATTCCTTATGACTGAGGGTCGTGGTCATTATATTGTAATGAAACACACACAACGACTATTGTGGTTTGCCATTGCCTTCTCCATTTCACGCACTAGCCGATAATCACCAACCAAAGTGCCGGTTTCTTTAGGATATCTTCCTTCACCTGAAGCAAGTGGTAGTCGATGAAAACCATAGAGCTAGCAAAAAATTTTAAATGGTAAAAAATGTGATCCATTTTTTTACATTTAAGTAGGTATGTTTGTAAGTGGTGTATTCTTTTCCTATTTAAGAGATTAAAATTTCCTTCTCCTTAATCCTCACGACTGAGGGTCGTGGTCATTATATGGAATGAAACACACACAACGACTATATTGGCAACGTTAATGCAGTGGTTTGCCATTGCCTTCTCCATTTCACGCACTAGCCGATAATCACCAACCGCAGAGTGCAGGTTTCTTTAGGATGTCTTCCTTCACCGGAAGCAAGTGGTGGTCGATGAAAACTACCATACATGAGTCAGATTGGTACACAAACTGATGAAGCACGTGCAGGATTTAAACTTGGGACCTTCGCAGCCACAGGCGCCCTAACCAGTCGACCACCGCTTCGAATTTGATGGGACTAAAATTGGACGTTTTCAAAGTGTGTCCCGGACCAATGCTCATCTCTGTCTTTGAATTAACATTCCTGTGCAGACATGGGTTTATTCCTGGGAATAAATGGGGATAAAAGGTTTTTCCCGGCGTAAACCCAACTTCTTCCATGCTGGCCTGGGAGTGAAGAAAAAACATAGAATGTGCCAGCTGCTTCCCTTTCCGCGCAGATTGTTAAATTCAATCGAGGGAAAGGGCTTTAAACTGGGGATTCCTCCACTCATAGGCGATGGGCTAGCAACCTGTCACTATATCTGAATCTCCATTCCATGAGAGAGCCCACTATTCAACTAAGCTTGTCCTTCGAGTCTCATGACTCTGTTTAACGCGTAAGGGTAAAAACGTGATTCTATGTATATATGTATACCTAAATGTAGATGGGCTTACCACCCGGGAATAATCGAACAGAAACTATTTTTTTCCGGCGTAAACCCATCACTATTCCTGTGGCTTTTCCATCCGGAAGCTTTGTCCGTGACTCCAAATACACGGAATGGAAGCTTTAGGAAAGCTCAGGAGATAATTAACCTGTCCCTTCATTAGCCGTTTACATTTCTAATTAAACTTAGTTTTTTATTAGATGTTTTTTTGAACTCGAAAGAGATTGTTGAATATTACTTCTAAAATAGTTTTACAAAACCGGCCAAGTGCGAGTCAAGCTCGCGCACCGAGGGTTCCGTACACGCAAAGCATCTCACATTATAGCTCTAACTAAATAAAAGATCAACTAGTTTAAAAAACAAACATTTTTTTTTCTTTTTTAAACTTAACTTTGTAGTTCGATTCCTAGGAATCACACTGCATCGAGCGCAAAAATATGTTTGTATCACTTTTTTTAGATTTCCAACAACATATTTACAGTTTTCAGATTTGTTCCTGTATAAGTACTCTTAGACCTTCCTTTTTGCCATATTTCATAATTTTAGATCAACGGGAAGTGCCCCATTTTGGCGGTAATTTTGGCAAAATTAATATAAGTTGTACAATAAATCAATCATCATCGGAGTAATTCATTTCCGATTACACCATACCATAGACAGTTATCGATATTCCCACTTTTGTTTGGACGAAACGATTGTGCCAAGCCAAGCAATACAATCTAACTGAAAGCATTCGTAATGGCAACACCGGGCGATTTTAATCTTTTACCGACGTGAAATATTCACTATTTTCGCCCGTTTGCATCAATTGAATACAGTTTTGGATTTTACACTACTAGTCGTTCGCTGCGAACGTAGACCTCGCGACTATTAAAATACAATATTTATTTTTTACAAAAATTAAATATCTCAAAAACGGCTGGACCGATTTTGATGCCCAACGAACTTGAAAATTCTATTAACCATCCCTACATATATTCCAACTTTCATCAAAAATCGGAACAACGGTTCGAAAGTTATCGCGGAACAAACATACATACATACATACATACATACATACATACAAACAATGTGTTTTTCGCTCCAACTTGAATTATAGCCCTTGCTCGCTTCGCTCGCTCGGTCAATTATTTTATGGGTAAAACATTATTGAAAAAAGAAAGCTTCGTTTTAAAAGAGAAACAGACGGCTGATTTTTGTCTAAAGAAACATACAAAAAGATGCTCATAACTACTTTCACCCTAGAGAGATTTTTGGTGTTTAACTAATCACCTGTATAATATTTAAATAAATCTTTTGATCAGTCAAACCTACTATACCGACGTCGGTGTGTAGCGATTTGTAATTATACGACTGTTTCCTGAGTCCGCTCAAATTACACACGCCACAAAGATACCCTCATCTACACATCAAGTTACCTAGAAAGGACCTTCATCCGGTGGTAATAGAGTGAATTTGCAATGAATTCGCATAGGTTGTTATGCTGTTGATTGTACTCGTGCCCACCTATATCAAAGCATCACGTACATGGTTCTCCAATTATATCACTGAATTATTCTGGGCTATGTTCCTGGACGCTTTGGTTTTGCTCATATAGAGACATTATGATATTACAGTTTATCGTATTTCTATCTAGATGCTGTAATTTGGGTAATTCGCTGTCTTTCGGAATGATATGTAATTTAGATCTCTCTTCCTCTCTTTCAACTATAACATGCTGTCAACATGCGAAAAAGCTTTTCGGAAACCCAAAATGACCTTAATCGGCCATTAATTCGAGATCTGACATTCGGAACAACAAATCGATGACACACTGTCACTAGGCTTGTTCAGAAATCCAAACTGCCTTTAAAAATAGAAATTATCAACTTGCTACGTCATTTTTTCATTGATTTGCGTTTCAGAAACCGGGTGTAAGTGTATACATTTTCCTGTACTTACTTAATAAAGATATGGAGTGGAGACTTTACCCCACCTTTATTACCCCACTCCTGGGCAAAGATCTCCCTCACTGTCTTACAATCTTCTCTGTCTAGCAACATCTGACTAGTTATGTTATAGCTATAAAAAATAATAAAAATGGAAATAGCAATGCAGTTCTTCCAGCTTTCGCATGCAATCCAAATGAACGTTGAAATAAAACGAAATGACGAGCTTTTAAAACCATTCAGACACAAATTTATACGTTCACATTTTGTCGCTTTTACCACTTTTCAGTGTTCCGTAGAGAGCCAGGTGAATTAAATAAAACAACATAAAACCGAATAGCTAATGTAGCCTAGACTATAAAATGTGAGTACTATTTTTTTTTTATCGAGACTTGTATGTATAAAATGCGAAAGATCTGGGTGATTATGTTTGTTATTCAATCACGCAAAATCCACAGGATAGATTTCAATGAAATTTGGCACACGATTAAGAAAGTATAGTAAGTAAGTAAGAGTAAGGAATAGCACATAAGGTACTTTTTATCCCTTAACTTTTCCGGGAGCATAGCCCGAGGCTAGTTAGTAAGAACCTAAAATTTCGGTTTCCATACTTAGTATTCACAGCTGATTGGTCAATTGGTATGGGAGAGCAAAACATTTAGGTATAGAATTCTATAGAAATCTGCTTACTCGCAAAAAAAATCATTTCTGCTGGATTTTGCATTTCTCAGGTCTTTTTATCTTTCGCGCTAAAACTCATAATTATTATGTCTGGCTACGATCACAGCGACTGCAATCACACGAAACGTCGGCCAAAATATAAATATAGGTTTTAAACTAAACGTTCGTGCTCTTACTAGGTTTTCCGCGGCTTTGCCCGCGTAAATTTCCCACGGGAACATTTTTTTCCCGGGATGTAAAGTATCCCATGTCCTTCTCAGTACTTCTAACTATGTTTATGCGAAATTTCAGGAAGATTGGTGCAGTAGATAAAGCGTGAAGAGGTAACAAATAAAATAATAAACAAACTCACTTTCGCATTTATAATATTAGTTAGGAAGTTAGGATTTAGCTTGTGGTGATTTGTTACCCTGTATAGTTAGATAGTTTAGCAAACTAGCATCCTACTATTATACTACTATTATAAATGCGAAAGTTAGGATGTGAGTTTGTGAGGATCTTTGATACTCAATCACGCACAATATACTGGACGGATTTTGATAAAATTTGGTATACGGGTAGAAAAATACTAGTATTAGCACATAGAATACTTTTTATCCTGAAATTCCCACGGGATTGAAGCCCCAGGGCGCGTCTAGTTTAATCATAAATATTGTTCACCTGCCGCTATATTTCGGTGTTACAATGAAACTGGACGCATTTTTCAGGCAGCTAATTGAGCGTAACATTGCCATGGGTGATTTAACACAAAACTGCGTTTAAAATTACTGTTTATTTTATTTATTGTCACTTTTCATAATCCAATTTTATATTTTTAAAATTGTATTATTAACTTGCTGATTTCTCCTAAACTATTACTCTGGGGAATAGTTTCTTTTCCGGTCCTATCCTTTGCAAAGGGAAGGGATTACATTGGGAAGTGTTTACAAGCGTTTACATGGTGGATCAGAAAGGAAAAAGTAGGTAACAATTGTACGCCTCTCTTTTTTTTTACTATCATTTGTATTTTTCTAATGTGGATATCGGTTTGAGGGATTAGATGGGAATAACATGCTCTTACAAGTTATACTCTACCAATGTGCTACAAAAGATACCTCATTGAAAAACGCGGAAAATAACACGATTCTTTTGGCACCTTTCGTAGTTTTTAACATAAACAATTCATAAATCCTAACTAATATTATAAAACATGCTAAAGTGAGTTTGTTTATTTGTTAACTCTTTACGCTTTATCTACTGAACCAATCTTCCTGAAATTTCGCATACACTTAGCTGGAAGTACGGAGAAGGACATAGGGTATCTTTCATTCCGGGAAAAAGCACTGTTCCCGTGGGAAATTCACGCGGGCGAAAGCTAGTAAGTAATACAAATGAAAAACTGCCTATCTTTCTGATTTTTCAGCAAAATACATACGTGTTTTCAATACAATAAGGTACGGAACTCCATGCAGCATCAAAACCTATAATAAAATGCTCTTTTCTCTCTAGTTTTCTAGTCTATCTTACAGAACATTTAAAAACAAATAAAACGCAATATATTTGCTATGAAATAACAAGTGTACAAGATATATTCCGCTAGTGTACACTGAAAAAGAAAAATTATACTTTCCTGGAGAGCGTAGGTAATATAGCACTTTGTTACAAAATATATAGCGTACAGACATTGTCTGTCTGTCAGACACTCGTGACAACTTTTCCCTCCTTAAATTTTTCAATACAAAATTTTGAATTTTGTATTTATAAATATGTTTCAGATAGTTTCATTAATTCAATTTCTGTACTAAAAATATAAATGCGAATGGCTGTCTGGCTTTTACAGCTACAGCACTGGACCGATTTTGACGAAATTTAGTATGCATATAGTTAATTTGACCCGAGCTCCAATTTAGGTTATTTTTTGCAATATACACAACAGGCTGCAAAATACTGTATAAGAATTTTTTTTTTTTCCAAAATAAATGAACCGACTTCCATCATAAAACTTAAAATCATGAAATAACATATATAGGCAGATTTATCAAAAAGAAAGAAAAATGTATTGGCATGCCATGCCACCTACTGAACGAGGTGAAGTCGGTGACAAATTAAAAAAATAAATAATCTAAATTAACATTAGAATCATGTAGGTAGTATAAATTAAATATCTAACTAAACAATTACATAATATCCTTACTCCTGCACTTGGCACCGACTTCACCTCGTTCAGTAGGTGGCATGCCAATACATTTTTCTTTCTTTTTGATAAATCTGCCTTTATGTTATTTCATGATTTTAAGTTTCATGATAGAAGTCGGTTCATTTTTTTCGGAATTTTTTTTTATTTTTACATACATACATACATATTATCATGCCTGTTTCCCGTGGGGGTAGGCACTTTAGTTTACACTATCTAACTAAGGTGTTCATCTGTTCAATCTTTAACTCACACTTTGTACTTGGTGAAAAATGCACAACTTACACGCTCATATATGTTATTTCTGGCTACAATGTATGTTGCTTGGTCGAGATTTTCAGGGGTCCTTGAGGAAAATGGGGAACGTTACATAAAATGTAAGCGGTTACCCTTTGTTTTACTTATACCTACTTACCTGCAAACTTTTATAAGAAGATAAGTAGGAATGCCGAAAATATTTATTGATCTTGTCTTTGTGTCTTCATCGGTCGTGTAAATAATAATATTTGAAGGAAAACCGTCGAGGAAATTAGGCGCATTGCGCAGTTATTTTGTGGGTTTGAATGAAACCGAGATGAAACGCTCAATGTGTCAATTTGGCTCTAGTCGACGAAAAGATTATGCCTTTGTGATCTTGTTTTTCATAAATTAATGAACGTTAGATGAAGAGAGGACGAGATGGTGGGACTACATTAACAAATAAATAAAAAAAAATCAAACTTTGGCCAGGATAGAGATGGGTGGAAAAGACAGCGTAGGGGCCTTTACCCTGTAGGACATACTATCTACAGCTTTAAATTTAATATTGTAATATTAGGCAATTTATAATGAAATGCAGTCAAAATTTCACTGAATAATTCCCTAAATCTGTCCCTGTCAACGTCATAACATTAGAAGGAGACAGATTAACATCGCATCTGGCTGTAATCCCTTAATGACGACAACAGGTGTGTTTAGACACTGACAAAGGAGTTAGTACTTCACCGTTATTTGTTTAAGATTTACTCATATATAACACTAGCTTTTGCCCGCGGCTTCGCTCGCATGGAATTGGATGAAAGGTACCCTATGTCCTTCTCAGTACTTCTAACTATGTGTATGCGAAATTTCAGGAAGATTGGTTCAATAGATAGAGCGTGAAGAGGTAACAAACAAACTCACTTTCGCATTTATAATATTAGTTATCATTTAACTAGCCATTGCACGTGAGTTATAAACTTTTTATTCAAATTTTCATCCCCCGCGATTTCACCTTCTTGGATGTAGATTTTTTATTGAGTAGTCTATATTTGATTTTGGCTCTTCGACTATCTCTATCCCAAATCTCAGAATCAGTTCAATCGTAAAGCCGTAAAAGTGTGACGGACAGACGGACTATTTATAAAAATCTGTTCAAATGCCAGCGCGTTTTACTGAGATGCGGCAAAAATTACTTTTTATCTTTCTTCCTAGAAACTTTTACATTTTTTTTTACTAGGAATCAGATTTTTTTGTTCAGCCTTAATTAATCGTAATGAAAGCGCCATTTTCACGTCTCGTCGCCTTAAATAGAAGCGAAATTCTTAGAAATATTATATTATTTGAATAACTTTAGATTTAGAATCAGGAAATTCATTTAGAAAAGAAATTAACCCAGGAAAACTTCTTTTGGGCTAAAAAAGATTTAGATAATTAAATAAAATACATATAATGGCGTGGTTTGATAGTAAAATTGACTCGAATGCCGTGACAGAAAATAGTGTGATCATCGTGCCATCGATGCTCAGATGTTTTTTATCTGACGGGCGATCCGTGACGACCAACATTTTTGGCATATTTCATATTTGTCAAAAAAGCGGGCCATTATCAGCTGAGTGAATAAAGGCGAAAGTGAACAAATGACACCAATCGAAATGACCCAATGAAACCAATGATTTTGTCGAATTAATTCACCTGGGTGATATCAGGTGAAATCATAGACATAAAAAAATCATAATTAATAAAAAAATCTAGCTCTATGGGTGAAATGAGTCCAAGGTGAAATGAAGACCCTAAAAAGTCTACTCTTTTCACTCAGGTGAATAAAGTAAAATATACCACGTTTTTCAGTAGTTAGGGAATTAGGATTCCGTAAGCCTCGGTTTCCAGTGTTGAATAAACATGATTCGACATACCACTGCTGCAGCTACATTCAGAGCAGAGAATTGCATTTAGAACAGCGCAAACTACTTCAGATAATCCTATTAATGAAATGTCCAACATCTGAGTAGCACATAAGCTGGTAAAATTAAGGTGCAACCACACCAGTGACACTCCCTGTACATGAGAGTTCGAGGGCCGGTGATCATAGAGAAAAAAAAACTCCTTGAGCCGGATTTTCAACGGTAGGGTTGATGAGTAATAAACAAAAGCTAAATTTTGTCTTAAACTCTATAGTACTTGACAATAGTGCCCACCGGACATGATGACGTGAGTGACAGACCGCGTTATAGCAGCCCTGAGGAAAGACATTATAATATAAACATCTGGTGGAGGTTAGCACCCCGTCCCGCACCCCCTGAACACCCCCGCACACGTCCTGATACCCAAACATAGCCAAAAGCGATTTTACGACACACATACTTAAGTTTCGCTTCTTTTCGCATAGTGTATTTTTTCTTTGACCACACTGATCGACGCGGAATCGGCTTAAGTCGATCAGGCGAACTCTTATGTCAACTGATTATGATAAATCGACTGCAGTGACGTCATTCGCATCGATCCGTTGCTAATGTTCTCATCCTTATTCCGTTGACATTTGAGTTCGGCTGATCGGCTTGAATCGATTCTGCATCGATCAGTGTGGTTGCACCATAATCGACTTAAGCCGATTCCGGGTCGATCAGTGTAGTTGCACCCTTAAGACTCGGACTCCAATAACTCGGAGAGGAGAGGAGATGAGTAAAAGTGTAAGCTTCTGGGTAAGCTCGCTACACCGTAGACCTCATCTCTGAATTCGGGCAAGATTGTGGTCAAGAGCAAACCCATCTTTTATAAAAAAAGTGTTTTTTTAAGGGTTTATCCATAGCAAAACTGAGCGGAGATTGCGCTGGATGCTGGATATGGACAGAGGATAGAGGGGTACGGAGATATGTGTGCAGCAGAAATCATATTATCCTACTGTATAAATGCGAAAGTATGGATTTGGATATGTGCAGCTGAAATAACACTATCCTACTAATATTATAAATGCGAAAGTTTAAATATGAGTTTGTAAATATTTTTGCAAAATCTACTCTACGGATTTTGATGAAATTTGGTACACGGGTTTCCCACCATAAAAAAACTTTTGAGTACAGCAGAGAGTATTTTTATTAATTGACAATATTAAAATAATATATATGTATATTTGGCTTCTGATTGGCTCTATAAAAACACCTCTTACATTTTTTTCAACACACTTCTCGTAAAGTGGGTCTTATTACATCTAATTTAGGCCCAGAATGCCATATATTACGAAGGTTCTTCTTCTTCTTCTTTCGTGCCTTATCCCATTATTTGGGGTCGGCCCTCCTCGTACGTCGGCGCCAGGACGATCTGTCCTGGGTTGTCAGAGTGTCCACTTGAGCCCGTCCCAAATCTTTGGTGACGGTTGTCATCCACGTTGCTGGCGGTCGTCCTCTGCCCCTTCTTGTTTCAGGTATGGCCATAGCTCTCCCTAACCGCATGCTCTTCCCCTCTTCTCATCACATGGCCAAACCATCTCAGACGACCCTCGGCCATCTTGTCTGCTATTGGAGCGACTTTGAAGGAGCCTCTGATATATTCGTTCCGAATCCTGTCAAGCCTCGTCACACCAGCTGACCATCGCAACATTTTCATTTCAGTTGTGTGCAACTTTTGCTCATGTTTTTTCGTAGAAGCCCAACACTCGGAACCGTACATCATAGCAGGCCTTACTGCAGTCTTGTAGACTTTACCCTTAAGTTTTATTGGCATTCGATTATCACAGAGCACTCCTGTTAGGGATCTCCACTTCAACCAGGTTGCATTCACTCTGTGGGTAAGATCTACGTCTATATCTGCATCTGCAGTTAACATTGACCCTAGATATTTAAATTGGTCAACTTTAGGCAGTGGTTCTCCTTGAATGCAGATGTCAGTGCATTGGGATGGTTGGTCGCGAAAGCCGCACATCAGGTACTCTGTCTTGGTTCGGCTAATGCGGAGTCCATTGTTCTCGAGCGCTTCTCTCCATTTCTGAAGGTTGGCATTCAATCTATCTGCACATTTGTCTATAAGCACAATATCGTCCGCATATAGCATGTTCCACGGTAGAGGGGAGTGGATGTCTTTCGTAAGATAGTCCATAGCCAGATTAAAAAGAAAAGGACTAAGCGCAGACCCCTGGTGCACTCCGACTTTTACCTCAAAGGATTCACTTAACCCAGCCATACTTCTTACCTGCGTTCTTATGCCATCATACATGTCCTGTACAAGAACGATGTAGTACTCAGGTATACGATATTCTCTCATAGCTTGCCATACCAGATGTCGCGGTACTCGGTCAAACGCTTTCTCGAGATCTATGAAAACTAGATGCAGGTTCTTTTTATTAGCTCGATGTTTTTCTATGAGAATTCTTAAAGTTTGGATGGCATCGGTCGTGGATTTTCCCGAAGTAAATCCAAATTGATTTTCAGTTATGGATACAATTGATTCAAAACGGTTGCAGAGTATGCGCTCCCATAGTTTCAGTGTATGGGAAGTGAGCTTGATACCTCTGTAGTTACTGCATTCGCTCACCTCACCTTTATTTTTGTAGAAAGGCACCAGGTAGCTGTGGCGCCAGACGCTCGGGATCTTTTGCGAGATTAGTATTAGGTTGAAAAGCTTTGTCAGCCACTCAACTGCTACAGGCCCCAGAATTTTCCATAAATCTGAGGGTATGCCATCTGGACCGACAGCTTTGTGGTTTTTCATTTTTCTAAGAGCCTTTTGTACCTCATCTACGGTGATATTCTCTATGGGTCCCGGTATCTTGGGTGTAGCGGCTAAAGGTTGGCTTGGGAATTCCTCATTAAGTAGGCATTTATAGTATTGACACCATCTGTTGTTGATTTTGTCGTTTTCTGTCAGTAAATGTCCCTTCTCATCTTTAATGTATTTATTTGTTTTTACGTCTAGACTAGCTGTGTGCCGTTGTTTTGCCAGTTTGAATATATCTTTGTCGTTATTTACATTTTCTAATCTAGTATAGAGTTCTTCCCTCGCTTCTGCCCTACTCCGTGCAACCATACGTTTTGCAGTTTTTTTGGTGTTATTATATAATGTGCGATCATCATCCAGTCCAGAAATTTGCCATTGCTTGAAGTGATCTTTTTTATTTTGCAAACAGTTTTTGACTTCGTTATTCCACCAAGTGGGGTCCTTATTGTTTCCCAGCCCACCTTTTGATACACCGAGGGTTTTTTCGGCTTCGGTTTTGCAAAAAGTCTGAAAACTAGACCACATTTCTTCAGCTGTTGTGTTGCCTTTGTTCTCCATATCCTTAACCAATCTTTTTCCAAGGGTGTTTAACAGATCTTTTCCCTTTTCTGTACGCAGGAGATGCCACTTAATCTTTGGAGTTTTATCGACAGTATGTGTTATAGGTTTCGCTAATCTGATACATCCAACCAGGATTCTATGTTGGGTTGTGAGAGCTTCACCCGGGATAACTTTACAGTCTTTAATGTTTTTGAGTAGATTTCTATCGCAGAGAAAAAGTCAATTTGGGATTGTTTGCCTCCGCTTTTATACGTTATCAGATGTTCTGCTTTCTTCTTGAAAAAGGTATTAACGATTGCCATGTTATGACTTACGCCAAATTTCATTATGCGGATCCCATCCTTATTATCCTTGCCATATCCAAACTCACCCCGAATGGCTCTATATGCCAAGTTGTTCTCTCCCACATGCCCATTTAAATCACCTCCAATATACTTCATTTCTCCGGGGGCTATGGAGATCATTACGTCATCAAAATCACTACAGAAGGTATCTTTGTCTTCGTCCGAACATCCACTTTGTGGTGCGTAGGCCGAAATGATGTTCATTGGTGGTTGTCTTTCTAAGGCCAATTTCACAGATATGATGCGGTCACTCTTTCTATCTATTTTTAGTATACGGTGTTTTAGATGTGAGTCCAGTACAATTGCCACTCCATTGTCGGTGTTTGTAATACCGTGATACAGAACTTGGTATCCAAGCCCTAAATCTCTTGACTTAGATCCCTTCCACCTAGTTTCCTGAAGACAGCATATATTAATATTTCGGGCCTGTAAGACTTTCGCCAGCTCTTGACTCCTACCGGTAAGTGAGCCTAAGTTTCGAACGTGGCTAATCTGATGTTGGTTAAGGTTTGCGTATGCGATTTCATATACTTGTCATTATTTTCGTCGCTTCTGGGGAACGCCCTAGCATGTTTATTCGCATTTATATCGCCATCGCCAACGTCGCATCTGGGGTACGCCCTAGCTGATATCACTCTCTTTGATTTGACTTTTTCCATTTTGTACGAGGAGGAAGTTATTGACTTTAGTTTTACGGCCGGTTGTCACCTGACGCCAAGACTGTACCTTATACTAAGGTTGGGTGCTGCCGTTGGCCCCTAAGAGGCTCATCTGCCACCATCCCTACTGAGTCCTCCAGCCTGAGTACTCAGCACCACACAAGACCTCGCCTTCAGAATATGTCCGAGAAGCTCTATGCAGGGGTTTTTTACGAAGTGTCCATCTTCGGCCTGTTGGTCCGCGGGAGCTATTTTATTTCACTCCTACCCTCCAGTCTCTCTTGCAGGAGTCTGGCGGGTATTCCCCTATCCGCCACCTGGGGACGCGTTCTCTAGATGTGAGGCTCACCCGAGAACGAAGGTATTACAAATATATTACGGAGGTGTTTGGTAATAAAAATTACCATACTGCGCTATACAAAAGATAGAAAACTAATGCGTGTTATGAATTCCACAAAGCATTTCTAATTTAGCCGCATAATACATATAAGATCAAATAGGGAAAATAACAACAGTTTTAAATAAGCAAAGATAATGATTTTTATACAGCCAAGCACTGGCTGTATGGCGATATACCATCCGAAGCGTGCACCGCGCGCTCCCTGCGCACGGCGCGCGGCGGCGGGCGGCGGCACGCGAATAAAAAACAAGACTATATTTATTATGTTGTATTTGTTAGGTACATTTTCCGATTTTCGCCGTGTTAGCATATTAAATGTTTAATAAAATGTCGACTAGTATGGAAGAATATACCTATGTAAATTTAACTCCACCTGAAATCATTAACGAGGCGCGTAATGCAAGTAATAGTTTATTACCTCCAAAATCAAACGTATCTAAGTATTTGGCGGCATACGAATGTTTTCTAAAGTGGAGGAATGACAAAAGGGCGCAATCGTTTTCCGATAATTAGATGTTAGGACCATATTATTTTATTTACTCACAAGTGTGTTGAAAAACGTCGTACGATAGGTACACGTGTGCATTTGGTCATTACGCACACTCGGCTTTATTAGCGCGCTCGCCTTCGGCTCGAGCGCCAATATCGCCTCTTGTGCGTAATGACCAACTTTGCACACTTGTTTCGTAATGTACTATTCTTAAATCTCTCTAATAAGGCACAGATTTAGACCAAGTACAGTATTAACGTATATATTCCATTTATTTCGAGCCATTAAAAAGTTTATACTTTTTATTAAATTTATTAAGTTGAAAGGCAATATTTTCATCAAAAAATTCCGACTGGTATTTGGCTTTAAAATGTCAACGAAATATTCAGAAACATTTTTGTTATCATATCAAAAATTATTAAGTCTTTCAAATGTCACTAAATATTATTACTGAAAAAACGGAGTTATCTATACGAGTACCATATTAAAGAATATATTGAATATGCATGTTTATGTAAATAAACTATTTATTGAACGAAAAACATAAAATTCTAATTACAATACATAAAAATAGTTTTTTATTATTAATTAAATTAAAAAAACCTCTTGTTTTTTTTTAATTATGATAAATATATATTAAAAAAATAAGCCGGTATCGTTCTAAATAAATGTATTATTTATTTAATTCTTAAAAAAAAAAATCTACTGTTATCGCTTAAATTACGGTGACATTCGACGATAAAGGAAAAAAAAACAGGATTATGTATTATGTTTTTTATCTAGTCTTATTAATTTTATTTGTAACTTGATTCGGTATAATTCTAGTTAAGTATTTTCTCTTTACGGAATATTTTTCCTGCTTCAGTACTTCTAACCTATGGTTCACACTTGACGTTTAAAGACGAGTACGTTTTCGGCAAATCCTGATTGGGTATGGCCTTAACCGCTCATCCAACATAATCGTTCTTTCTATAATGCATGAATGGACAAGCAAAGGCCAAGTTTGGACACGAATATCTCCTAAACGCAATATCAATCCACCCGGAAGATATTACAATAAAAGTAAATATTTAAAGGTCGTTCTGAGAAAAAGTAATTTACGTTTCCCAGTAAATATGTCTGAGAAATATTTTATCTGAGATTTTCACATTTTTAATTTAGTAGAATAATGACAGTCAATAGCATAGGGACCACTTCTTTTCGCATAATAATATGCATAGGTACAATTAATTACTTTGACATGAATTGAATTGAATTTTAACTTGACATAATAGATTTTTAGGCAAATTTGTTTTTGATAGAATTGAATAATTTAGGTTGGCTTATATAATGTTTTTGCCTATACACTATTATGTTGGGAGTAGATATTAGTATGACAGGAAACAGAGGCATGTGGAAGGATAAGACATATTGCGCTGACCCCAGATGACGGGATGAGGTAAGAAATATGATGATGACACTATTATGTTTTGAGAAATTATGCCTAAAAATATATGCGTAAGTAAATTATGCGTTAAAATCAATATGCAAAAAATAATATGCCAAGATATAACTAGGACTACCTACAGAGAGATAAAGATTGTATGCGAATGGAATGAAACCAACAGTATATCATACTTGTCATGTTTTTAACTTTACATCATAAAAATCTATGCAGAGTTATTTTACTCTATATGGCACTTATAAGGGCGAAATTGCAATGAACTTGGGTAAACTGAAAAAACGAATTTTTTTTCTTACAACTTAAGAAAAATCTTATAAAAATAATCCGTACGTGATGTTTATAGTTTATACCTGTAGTAGAAGAGAACAGACACGTGACTAAAATTATATATAAAAAGAATATAAAAATTCTGAAATCAAATGTTGCTGGCTGGAACTGTACCTTGCATGTTGTTTTTTCTTAATTCGAAGCTTTTATAATATTATAGTGGCTAGTATAGTTGTGTAACAATCGAAATTTAAAAATGACATTTAAGAGAAAAAAAATATGAGGTTAAAAGTGCCAAAAAAATCCAAAATGTTTATATTTTAGAAATTTTGCCTGTCTGTATGTTTGCACGTGTATCAAACAAAACCTTTAATACCGATTTACAGTTGCACTTCTAAAAGTCCAACTTAAATCAGCAAAAAAAAATTCGGGGACTGAAGCTACTTATTTAATAAATATATCTGTCATTTCAGAAATGGAAGATGTCAGTCATTCCTTTTTCGCGTAAACGAACACGCAAATACGGAGGCAAGTCAAAAAAGGATTCGTACAATTTTAATGTGTACGAACTCTTTCGGATACGCAAAGAGCAGCCTTATCAAATATTGACTCTTGATTCTTCCCTCCCTTTAGCCGTCTTGACTTCTGTAACATTGTAAACGGTTCAAGTTAGAAAAAGGTGAGTGGGAACATATTTAACTTGGAAAGCAAACTGTGTTACTTACTGAGTCGAGTTTCTTTCGGCGTATTTTCCTGCTGTCATTGGTCCAAATTATGGAAAAATTTGAACGTTGTACAGCTGGAATGACATCTTTTAAGAAAATTTTGGATCCTAAATACTTGACAATTCTAACTAATATTGTAAAAGTGAAAGTGAGTTTGTTGGTTTATTTGTTTGTTACCTCTTCACGCTTCATCTACTGAACCAATCTTCCTGAAATTTCGCATACACATAGTTAGAAGTACGAAAAAGGACATAGGATTTCATCCCGGGAAAAGAAACGGTTCCCATGGGAAACTCACGCGGGCGAAGCCGCAGGCGATAGCTAGTTTAATATATAGGTAACTAGCGTTTGCTTTGCCCGCGTGAATTTCCCACGGGAACAGTGCTTTTTCCCGGGACGAAAAGTACCCTATGTCCTTCTCAGTACTATCTACTTAAGTGTATGTAAAATTTCAGAAAGATTGGTTTAGTAGATAAAGCGTGAAGATGTTACAAACAAACAAATAAATAAACAAACAAACTTACTTTCGCAATTGTAATATTAGTTAGGAATATTGGCAAAAGCTAGTTTAAATACTTTAAACACGTTTCACACACAGAAGACAATTATGAGCATCAAAAATCCATTAAAATAAACAATTTAAAGTGCCTGAGCGCTTACAGCCATGAATAAAAGATGGAGTCTAGACAACAGAGATACGAAAATCAGGCCATTAGTCGTATTAGTGATTTTATTTCCAGTATTGAAAAACGTCGAAATGTTAACAGGAATACGTGAAAATAAAATGAATAAACAGAGATTGAAGAAAGATAATGTGTTTTTTGTTTATATTTTCTACTAGTTTCTGTTCTGCCCACGTGAAAAATTGCTTTTCATATGATTTTAGGGCGAAAACGTACTGTTTATCAATAACTACGCGCAAAATTTTAGGTTATTGTAAATTCGTCTCTAGAGTTAATTTGGTACCTCAAAACTCTCTGTAAATTTGTCCCTCGTTGTTAATTTTATAGTAAATTCGGTACGTAAAGTTTTTCGTACAGACAGCAACAAAAATGAAGCACCTAAAGTAAGGCCAATTTAATAGGCCATATTTGACAATATGGTTATCTCTTTTTTACTTTCTTACTCAGAAAGAGACGTAAGCCATCAGATAGCTGATCTCTCTTTCTAAGTCAGAAAGTGAAAAAGAGATAGCATATAATGTCAAATGTGACCTTTTATAATGGCCCCACTTTAATATGATCAAACCAATTAAGGCATAAAAAATTTAACATTTACAACATTAGCTTCATAATTTCTCTTTCGTCTAGTTATTTATATACAAACAGTCGGGTTAATTTTAATGCACATGTATCAAAAGTATGACAATTGTTTTTTAATTACAATTTATATATACTTCAAATCCTTCGAACTTTGATGTAATCACAGCCAGCCAATTTGCTTGCGATTAAGTCAATCATTCGGGATAATAATCATCGTAAGTTTTTAATGATCACGGTAAGTATAAAAGAGTTATAATTTTACATACGTATCAAATCAAATATAAACATTGTGAGTTATCATTGTACTGCTAACTGTACATTTTACAAAAAATAAACTTGAGTGGCAAATTTACTACAAAAATTTTATAATTTTTATCGAAGTACCGAATTTACTTTGAATGTATGGAATATTAATTAGGTACCGAATTAACTCTACGAATTTACAATAACCCGATAAATTAACCATTATAGAACGGAATTTAGAAAGATGGACGAATTTACAGAAAGTTTTTATGTACCGAATTAAGTCTAGGAACGAATTTACAATAACCCAACATAACTTCTGTACCGACTCCACTTAAAATTTGGGTAAAAAATATATATTATACACTTACAGCAAATATACCTACTGAATAATAATAAAAGCTTATAACATCTAAGTATATGACGAAATAAAAAGAACATCCTTAATCACGCACCAAAAAATCGACTTTAAATGTAAAGGTATGTATATTCAAATCCGCAATCTCAAATGGTAAGCAAATAATAGCGTGTCGGTAACATCTTAGAGCATTTAATCAACAGGAAAGGCCACTTAAAGGCGTCCTGTCTGCCAAATTTCATATGATCATGCTTATTGCTCATCTCTCTTTAGTCGTATTCCTGATGACTGAGGGTCGTGGTCATTATATGGAATGCAACACACACAACAACTATCTTGGCAAGTTTAATGGAGTGGTTTGCCTTCTCCATTTCACACACTAGCTGATAATCAACCGGAGTACAGGTTACCTCACGATGTTTTCCTTCACCGGAAGCAAGTGGTGGTCGATGAAAACTAACATAGGCAATGAGTCAGATAGATATATCAACTCATGTAGTACGGGCAGGATTAAAACCTGGGACCTTTGCGGCCACAGGCGGGCGCCCTACCACTCTGCCACCATCGCTTATTGCTCATATCTTTCTGCAATTGTGTGCTTAGTTTTCTTAGGTAGTGGTCGGCTTTTTCTTTTTCTAAATTATGTTGCCCTTACGTGTATCTAGCAATGCGCATTGCGTTAGTGAGCGCGTTTTCCCCGCAAAAAAAATGGCCGTCTTCATTGCATAGAAATGAGCGATTTTCTGTCAGCTCAAAAAATAATCGGTATAAAAAAGTCTCAACAGATAGCGTTTTATGAAAGCCGAGTCGTAATAATGGCTGAACCTATATGGTGCGCTTTTTCTTGTCAACCAGAGACAGAAAAAAAATCACCTAACAGTTTGACAGTTGCACAAATTACAATATTAATAGGTACTTTTTAGATGTTTTTTTTACTAAGTTTTATTTTTTTAAATGCCAATCCCGTGAATTTTTGCTTTTTGTATGGAACCTTTTCTCTCGCCTTTTATGAAGCGCCATCTATGAAGTCATCTGGAACTATTATTTTTTTAATTTGGGTCTCGGGAAATCCCTCATTTGCGCTCACATCATCTCCTGTTGGTTTAATGCTCTAAGCTAACAATGTTCAGTGACAAAGCACCTTAATGTGTGCCATCGATTTACCCAGAAACATGGGAGCACTTACGAAAGAGAAACGACGATTTTTCTACGCGTCGCGGAGTTATGAATATTGGATCGAAGGTGCAATAAAAATGATTTTAATATAGTCGTAATATATTCGTCAGAGGGTGTACAGTCACACTGTACGTGTACAGTCTTGAGCAATATCATCAAATCCCAACTAATGTTATAAATGCGAAAGTGAGTTTGTTTGTTTGTTACCTCTTTACAGTTTATCTACTAAACCAATCTTCCTGAAATTTTACATACACATAGTTAAAAGTACAGAGAAGGACATAGGGAACCATTTATCTCGGGAAAAAGCACTGTTACCGTGGAAAATTTACGCGGGCAAAATAGTCAAGGGCTAGTCGTTTTGCTCGTGAAAAGTGATCTAATAACTATAAATTAAATCACAACGTTGTTGACTGTGCTGGCTTATATAATATTTTTTTAAATTTCAGAATAATGGAAAAAAATACTAAACAATATTCGTAAATCCCAGAATCGGAAAGGTAAGGAAATGTCCTTATAATTTCGCTAAAACAAGAGGCGAGAATCGACGAGGTAAGTGCAATCGAGTACCTTTCGACTTATGTATACTTACACGTGATAAATGTACTGCTGTTTTTATGTTCTCCATTGACGACTAGCTTTACATCGAATAAAATGTATTGAAAATGGAGGAATATTTTTGTTTTCATACAGTCATTTTCAAGTAAAGTGTCAGGCAGGCGCCCAGTCGGGCGCCCCAGATATCGCTGGAGAGACACTGTGGAGGCTGATCTGCGTGAGCTGGGAGCGGTCAACTGGCGAGCCACCGCGCAGTATAGGAGTCTATGGCGCTCTCTCGTATCGGAGGTCAAGATCCACTTTGGCACAGAATTGGTGTAAGTACTACGTAACTTTGGGGTCACTGAGCCAGCAGAGTAGTAGTAGTAGTAGGTACATTTTCAAGGAAAAGGAGATTGTAACTGTTAAAGTCAAAGTCAATTTTTCAACCGACTTCCCAAAAAAGGAGGAGGTTATATGTTTCGATGTATGTATGTTTTTTTTTTTGACTGATTTTCGAAATTATTTTTTTATTCGAAAGAGTCTATTCCCAAGTTGGTCCCATTTTAACCACGTCAGAATCTGTTCGGTAATTTAAAAGATACCTAACAAAATATAAAAATATCAACATTGCATTATAGAGCAAAAGCCCGCGACTGCATGCCCTTCCTTATTTTATTAAAACTTAAGATTTTCTGTGTATGTCCCCAACATAGAAATAGCGATTAGCGACTATAAAAGTTGGATCATGATTACTTAGGCAGATAATTTGTAGCAATAGCATATAGAGTGGTAGCTCAATTTCCTCAAAGTAAAATTTTTAAAGATTTTATTCCGAATGATATTAAAAATCACGCCATTCATTACCAGGCAATTGGTGCAGATATAAATCCCTGCCAGACATTGTAACTTTACTAAATTATAGTTATATTTGTTTTATTACAAAATCTGAATATTATGTTACTTTGGGAGGCCCCATGGGTGCTTTTATATGGTGGTTTGGTCGTCGCGGGCTCTCGGTCTATTTATGTGCCAAAAATAATAGACAATTTGACATGTTCTGACATTTCAAATCAAACTGACATAAAAAGTTTCGAATTCTTTATTTTCGGCAGAAGAAAAGTTTAAGTTTTTATTAAAGAAAATAAGTGTAGAAGCACTAAAAATGATAAAATAAAACTTTTTTCCAAAAAAATGAACCGACTTCCATCATAAAACTTAAAATCATGAAATAACAATAAAGAAAAATGTATTGGCATGCTATCTACTGAATGAGGTGAAGTCGGTGCCGAAAAAATTAAATAATCTAAATTTACATTAGAATCGTGTATATTTGTATATTATATAAAATGCCTAGCTAAACAATCACATAACACCCTTACTCCTGCACTTGGCACCGACATCTCCTCATTCAGTAGGTAGCATGCCAATACATTTTTCTTTATTGTTATTTCATGATTTTAAGTTTTATGATGGAAGTCGGTTCATTTTTTTTGGAAAAAAGTTTTATTTTATTGAAACTTGGCCTTCAAAGAAGGCTCTTTTTCACGTCAAAAACTAATTATTTAATCATAATATATTTTGTCTCAAAGCTACAAACTACTAGCATGTTAAATGTGTCAATCCACGGAAAAAGGTATCTTGTAGTGGTTGGCTCTTACGACATTGCGCTTATTATAAGCGGCTAATTATTTTCGCGGCGACTAACAACTTAAAATTGTTTTGTTATTAAAAAAATAACTTGGCAGCGATTAAACATTGTAGCAATATTTATATTAGATGAGCTTCAAAATGCAAGGATTAATAAAAACTAAATAGTGGCTGCTACTTTAAGGTTGAAAACGTTGTATGTTTTTTATGACCATATTCATATTTTTTTCTCATCTCAGTTAACTTTATATACAACCTCATCGTATAATTTAAGAAAGCCAATTTTCTAATTTTTATCCGCCGTCAAGTGTTCGCTTAACAATAAATTTAGTTAGGTACCAAAACAAAAAAACAATGCCAGTTTAAATTAAAACAAAGCTTAGTACAAATCAGTACTAAGCTTTGTTTTAATTTAAACTGGCTTACTTAACTTAGCTGCTACTTTCTACTTAAATTTATCCCTCATAGTAGCTCCCAACCTATTATTTTGCTCCCAGCTTAATTTTTTTTTAAATCCCATATTCAGATTAATTTGTCGCTGCGTTAAATATATGCCATCAAGCTAAATAAACTAGTATGATTAGTGTTTTCAAACTTAGCACCAACGAGGCACCTTTTCCCGTGGATTGACACAAATAAGTAGTGTAGTATTACATTTATGAGAAAAGGCTCTCCATTTTCATAAAGGCAGTATATTGAGATGGACGTTTCTCTGTGAAACATGTCCAGTCTTGTTCCGCTATAACTTAATATATGTCTTGGCGCCTACGCTACGTTCAAAATTCAAATAATATTTTATTTTTATTTCTTACACAATACCACTTTCTGGTGGTAATTCTATTTTTTGGGTAACAGATTTTAAGTTAAAACTTAACATACCTATATATAAATAAATTAGAAATATTGATGTCAGAGAAATGTGTTGAATGAAAGAGGATGTAGTGACCAAAATTGAAAAAGGAATGTTAAGATGGTTTGGGCATGTTGAGAGGATGGATGAAAAGAGATTGACGAAAGGTATTTATAATGCAGAGGTGAATGGAAGAGTAGGTCAAGGTCGACTTCGAAGAACGCACTCCGACCAGATTGCGGACCTCCTTAAAAAGGGAGATTTTAGGAGCACCCATAACCGGAGAGCATGGTATGAAGAGAGTGATGAGTGTAGAGGAAGCAAGAGAGATTTGTAAAGATCGTAGCAAGTGGAAATCACTAGTCTCTGCCTACCCCCACGGGAAAAAGGCGTGATAATATGTATGTATGTATAAATAAAAAAATCATAAATTAATTAATACGATACATTACAGAAATTAATCCGCCACAAGACAAAAATACATAATAGCTTATAAATTGCTCCCTGAAGAACAAACATTGAATGTGCCAGCTTCTCTTCCCGCAAATTGAAAAAGTCACTAAAAGACTTAGGACTTTAAACTAAGGATTCATCTCATAGAGGTGGGCTAGCAACCTGTCGCTATATCAGAATCTTAATTCCACCAAATAGCCCACTATTCAACTAAACATGGCCTTCTAGTCTCGCGACTCTTGGCTCTGTCTAATATAGTTTAGATTTATAATCCCGTAACATTAGTATTCATTATAGATCAAGTTAATTAAAATTCCAATCAATCATGAAAGCAAGACTCCAGGAAAAATAATTGGGAAGGTAGAATTCATGAAATTCGATTTCCATACTCATTACAGCGATTTATAATCAATCATAGGAAAATTACCATAGAAATTTTAATATCAAGAGCTTATTTGAAAGTCAATGGGTTCCGTATAATATCTCATTAATATTACTTTCTTTTGTGGCGTACGTTTCAGTCATTTGAAAAAGTTGAGACTGAGCGACGAGAAATCCATACTGTGATATTGTAAATGCAAAAGTCTGTCTGTTATGTTTACACCTGAATCGACTTTTATGAAATTTTGCACAGAGATAGATGAAGACCCCAGGCCAGGTCAGATATGAGCTATTTTTTAAATCAACCTCTAGGAAGCCGAAATCGAAGGTGATGGTATGTATATTGTATACTTATGACACACAATATAGTTTTGATAGTATTTTTTAAAATTCATTTATTCTATTTACATACTTGTAAAGCCACCACCACCAACCAACCAAAAAGGTAACCACTTGTTTTCTTTATGTACTGTACAATGTGAAAAGCAATAAATTATTTGAATTGAAAAAAATATTAATATAGATTTATGCGATTATTTTTTTTCATCGAACATAAAATGGCCAAAACTGTAATGAAATCGAAGATCTCCTTTAATAAAAACCTTCCCAGCTGGACGTCTTTATTTTATTTTCGACTTGCATTTAAATAAGATATTGGAGGTGCCGTCGATACGAATTAAAAAATAGTAAATAGTTTGAATAAATAACAAGCGGAACTAGAGTTTTTTTTATAGTAATTAAAGTTGAAATTGTAAATTCAGTCATTTTCTTCGCAGCGCAATGCCTTAATTTTTTTTATTCACATTTCGATATGATATCGGAGGTATTTGATACGCGGCTGTCAATATGAAATACACGATACGTGGCATGTATGATTTGAATCGTGTTCCATCACGATTTTATGTTTATCGATATAAATGTTAATTTTATTGCTATACTAATCTATCGGGAATGGCTTTTAGTAAAATACCAAACGATTTTTATTTTTAAGTTCTAACAATACAGTTATCAATTCAACTGTCATCTTACATCTCTAATTAATATGACTTCAAGAGACCAGCTACACTATAACATATACGGAAATGGCGCCTTAGCAAAACTTGGTTAATCTGATGAGCATTTTAAAATCGAAGATTGGAACACAGGAAACAGTTTGGAACACAAAAAGACTTTTCATCTAAGCCAAAGTCACGCGGGCGAAGCCGCGGGCAACAGCTAGTATAGCAATAAGATTAACATTTATATCGATAAACATACATTCGTGATGAAACACGATTCAAATTATACATGCCACGTATCGTGTACGTTAGGAACTAATAATTTTTTTCAGATATTAATTTTTAAAAGTGAATAAGTAGATACTTAATGGAACTGGCAATAATTAATGGCATTTTTGTAAATACATTTTAATGTATTAATTAGTATGTACTTAGTTCGTTTTAATTTGGTATGTTTTAATTAATTTACCAAAGCAGTTTTTAAGTGCTTGTTAAGATATAATAAATATTTATGATGGCACTTAATACGGAAAATTCAGTTTTTTTTTTTATTTACATTTAAAATTAACTTTCTTTTATTTTTATATTATCACCAATATTTCCTGCTTACTATGAATCATATACGTCGATGACATATTTTTTGTATAAAACTAAAAAAAATGTTGAACTGTTGTAACGGATTGTTACAATTATTTTTTATTTTTTCTTAATTTAATTCTTATTAACTATTTTTTTACAAAATAATACTCACAAAAAAAAATCTATTATTCGATATCCGTATTTTCAAGAAAACTCAGTTGCTACGGTCTGCGGCTGCGCTCTCAAGTCACGATCGGCGAATGTGACATGAACGAGTGAGTGAATGACGGAAGATCACTAACTTCATGGCATTACGTGCGCTTAACACGGTTTTCGTTGCTTTTCTTTATTTAAAATAATATTATTACTTTAAACTACATTATTATTGATTTTTGTGAAGTGTTACCCCGAAATACAGGGTGAGTGTTGCAAATTCCTTGTAGTTTTAAACAGATAAATCCTAAAGCAAGTCTGGCGAAATTTATTATTTTCTTACCTACATAGAAAATATTAAATTTGATATTTTACTTTATTTTATGGTTTGTGCCTTACTGTTTCTTTATTTTTTATGTATAAAAAAGCTTTATGCTTTATCTGTTATAGTTTTTATGAACTGATCCTAGATTTAAGTCTTATAAACCGTAGGTCGAGATCAAGTACCCACACATACCTATCTATTTCGTTAATCTAATTTTGATGTAGTTTCCTAATTTCCTACTCATTTCAATTTATCTGCCACATCATTGATCACCATGGATATCATAAATCATTCCATCTGCTTTTTGGAAGGTGATGTCACAGTAGTTAGATGTGAAGGCATTATTCTAATTGCCGAACTGGTGGATTCCAGGGTTCCTTCATCTGGCTGCGGTCCTCGCAGACTACCTACCCGGCGAGACCTGTGACTATCAGCTGCCACCTTCAGCTGCGTCGAATCTCCTACGCCATCACCGTTCCTCTGCACTGTGGACTATCACTCCGAGGACAGTGTGGTTTGATTTTGCCTAATTACGGGTAATATTACGGTGCGAACTGACACGGACTCACCCCCTGCGGTTATTGTATTTTTTTGTAAATTAAATTGTTAATTGTTATAAAGTCTGTTTTATTTCAATTTTATTTTAAGTTACCCCTCCCCCTAAGGGAGAACGGTACATTGGCGCCCAACTAGTTTCTTTTTCATCGTTACCGTAATGTTACCTGTGGTTTTAAGATATTTTATGGGTTTTTTGGTGTCGGCTTGTTAAACTTAGCCTTAAGACTGATTGTACTAATATCTTCTATTCTATCTTCTTTGTGTCGGGTTACAATTTATTGTGTAGCTGCATACAGTAAGATTGTGATTGTTTTTTTTTCTTCCATTTAATTGTCACTATCACATATTTCCTTCTATTGTTATTTTGTAGTAGTGTCAATTTTTATATTGCAACACACACGCCTGCATTTCTCCATAATGTCGTATCCTATTAAGTTTTTGTCCTTGCAAAAATCAGAACTTCAGTATGAAGTCGAATTAAGAGGTGGTTCCGGCGATTCGGTTGTAGATATGAGGAAACAAATTGTTAAACTAAGTCAGCTGATCGCATCAGAAGATATTCTAGAATCACACTTAGAACCAAGTGAAGATTTAAAGTATGTCAAGGAATCTCTAATAAAATCGCAAAATTCTATTGTATCCCTTAAAGCAAAATTTGATAAAAACTTATTTTTAAGAACGGAAACCCTATTAAACCACTTGTATCATCGTATTAATAGGATTAACAGTATCCCTGAAGTTGCTGATATTTATAAAGTATGTGTCGGTAGCTATAATGCGCAACATAAGGAACTTTCTTCCATGAAGCCACAATCTACTCAAACTAAATCGCAGTCAATGTCTTCAGATGCTGTCGCTGAATCTACTGCTATTTCCGTTTCTTGTGAGCGCAGTCTAACGTCCGAAATTGCAAAATTAAAATTTTCGGGTAAAACTTGTGTCCACTCCTTTATTATTAAGGTGGAAGAATTTGTAAAATCACGTAGTATTTCTTTTGACAAGATTCTTTCGCTCGCTTATGAGATTTTTACGGATGATGCTTTGCATTGGTATCGTTACAATAAAGAACGCGTTAGCTCTTGGTCGGAGTTGTGCACCCTTCTAAAAAAAGACTTCAGTGCTAGTGATTACGATTACCGACTAGCTGCGGAAATTAGATCACGCACCCAAGGCGAGCGAGAAAATATTGTTATTTACATTTCTATTATGCATGGATTATTTTCACGGTTAAGTAAGCCATTTTCCGAAGAAGAAAAACTAGAAATTCTTCTTCACAATATTCGTCCTTGCTACGCAAACACCCTAGCGGCCTCAACCGAGATCAAAACTATCGATGCTCTGGTGGCAGTATGCCGTAATTTCGAAAGTATCCAATCTAGATTCTCTTCTTTTCATGAACCTCCTGCTGTATCTAGTAGTACTCTTGCTCCTGACTTTGCGTACAAATCAGGATCATCGGATAACAATAAACAAAAAAATAATACTAATTACAATAATACAAACGCACAACATAAAAGCTATTATACTAAAACTAATAATAATTCTGAGATAAATGCTCTAACACAAAATTTTAATAAAACTATATACTGCCCTAGATGTAGATCTAATGATCACTCACTGAAAAATTGCACAGCAGAGCGGATCGTCATTTGTTTTAAATGTGGAAAAAAAGACTTCCGTTATCCAGATTGTCCAACTTGTAATCCAGTTACTGACGACAAGCAAAAAAACTAGTCACACAGGATTGGAAAAACAGTGTTATTAAAAAACTTTTCAGTCTAAACATTTTGATATAGCCGACTGGCGAAGGTGGTTAACCTTTGTCTCGTCATTTTCCATGTATAGCGCTGTCTCTTCAATCCGCGATAACTATTCTAATGTTGATGTATCCCGACCCTACGTATCGGTTCAAATTATCAATCAAACTCTAATTGGTTTGCTTGATACTGGTTCTTCTACAACTATTTTAGGCAATGGTAGTCATGAATCATTTTTAAAGGCAGGTTTTACATTAGATAAATCTGAGACTGCTCAATTTATAACTGCGGGTGGAGACCGTCTCGATTCCCTTGGAATAATTTACTTACCAGTGAGTTTTCAGGAAAAAACCCACTCACTTAAAATTTATGCTGTTCCCAGTGTGAAAAATCCTCTCATTTTAGGAATGGATTTCTGGAGGATCTTTGAACTTTTCCCTAAATATATAGATCAAATTGATTATTATAAAGATATTGATTGTGTATCTACTACTGCTAAAACTGATCCCGATCCTCACAATTTACAATCTTATGAATACTTAACGGAAGACCAAAAAGTTACAGCTGATGAATTAATATCTCAGTTTTGTAATATATCGTATGAGGAGCGTGGTTTAGGTCGCACTAAATTAATTACACATTCTATTGACACTGGGGATGCTGCCCCCATTCGTCAACGCTACTATAGAATGTCTCCCGAAAAGCAACGCATTTTGGTCGAACAACTCGATGAAATGTTGCAAGAAGATGTCGTCGAACCATGCGAGAGTCCATGGTCATCTCCTGTTCTGCTAACACCCAAGAAAAATGGGGAAATGCGTTTTTGTCTCGATAGCAGAAAACTCAATGCAATCACTAAGAAAGATGCATATAGCCTACCCTACATCGCTGAAATCTTAGACAATTTACGAGACGCACGGTATCTGTCAAGTTTAGATTTGTCAAAAAGTTTTTGGCAAATATTGATTCGCGAAGAAGACAGACAAAAGACGGCGTTCTATATTCCTTCACGCGGAACTTTTCAATTTAAATCTATGCCCTTCGGATTAACCAATGCGCCTGCAACACAGCAAAGGTAATAAATAAATATAAATAAATATATACGGACAAATCACACAGATTGAGTTAGCCCCAAAGTAAGTTCGAGACTTGTGTTATGGAATACTAACTCAACGATACTATATTTTATGACAAATACATATATAGATAAACATCCAAGACCCAGGCCAATCTGAAAAAGATCATTTTCCATCTTGACCTGACCGGGGATCGAACCCGGAACCTCCGGTGTGGCAGTCTGGCGTGATAACCGTTAGGCCACGGAGGTCGTCAAAAAGGTTGGTCGATGCTTTATTCTACGGACCAGAGTTCGAGCATAGAGTATTTGTTTTTATTGATGACGTCATTATCGTTTCAAATAGCTTTGAACAGCATATATCGCTATTAAAGCGGGTTTTGAATAAACTAACAATGGCTAATTTAACAATAAATTTTAAGAAGAGTCAATTTTTTAGAAAACAACTTAAGTATCTTGGCTACATCGTCGATTCTAATGGCTTGAAAGCTGATCCTGAAAAAATTGAAGCTATTTCTAACTATCCTACTCCTACTAATCGTAAAGAGGTTAGGCGATTTTTAGGTACAGCGTCTTGGTACCGCAGGTTTATCCAAAACTTCAGCTCTATTTCTAGTCCCTTAAATAAATTGACTTCGCAAGGTAAAAATGCACCTCCATTCTTTTGGTCGGCAGAAGCTGATTTAGCCTTTAATAAGCTAAAAAAATGTTTGTCATCATCACCAATTCTCTCGTGCCCCGATTACTCTAAACCGTTCGAAGTCCACACTGACGCAAGTGACTACGGCATTGGTGCAGTACTTACGCAAAATCTCGACGGTAAAGAAAGGGTTATTGCTTACATGAGTAAGTCTTTATCACAATCCGAATGCAATTATAGTGCAACTGAACGGGAAGCGTTAGCCGTGCTCACCGCAATCGAACATTGGCGTTGTTATTTAGAAAACGGTCTAAAATTTACAATTTTTACAGACCATTCGTCATTGAAATGGTTTCTAAATTTGAATAACCCAACTGGAAGATTAGCTAGATGGGGAGTACGACTTTCAGCTTATAATTTTGATATAAAGCATCGTAAAGGTACTGAGAATGTGGTTCCAGATAGTTTGTCTCGCGCAGTCCCTATTTCTGCCATTGATGGTGATTCTGACAATGTTCAGAAAACCAACGACTCTTGGTTCTTAAACTTGCGCGAAGGCTGCCTTAAATCTCCGACATCATTTTTAAATTACTGTGTCAAAAACGGTAAACTTTATAAATATATGAAGTCTCTCAATCCTTTAACACGTGAATTCGAATGGAAGGAAGTGGTTCCCTTAGAATTTAGAAAAGACATCATAGCTGAAAACCATTCTGAGCCTACTGCTGGTCATTTCGGCATTTTTAAGACGCATAAACGTCTCAGTCTGAAATACTTCTGGCCAAGCATGCATCAAGATGTTGCAAATTTCGTAACTAATTGCGATACTTGTCTTTCTCATAAACACCCCAATCATTCTACACTCGGTACAATGGGAAGACCCAAGGACTGTAGTCGGCCTTTCCAAATGTTAAGTATGGACCTCATGGGACCCTTGCCCGTTTCTAGAAAGCAAAATACATTTCTACTAGTCGTAACATGCTGTTTCTCTAAATATTGCTTGCTGTTTCCCATTCGTCGTGCTACGGCTGATATTATATCTAAAACAATTGAAGAAAAAGTATTTTTAATCCATGGAATTCCTAGCACTGTTCTCATGGATAATGGCAGGCAATTCATTAGTGCAACTATGAAAAATTTGTTCCATACTTATAACATCCCAAATGTTTTTTACACTCCGTTGTATACTCCACAAATAAATACAGTCGAGAGGTACAACAAAACGATAATTACATCAATATCTACATTCATTGATGACGATCATAGGGTTTGGGATGTTAACATACCTAAGATACAGTTCGCACTTAACAGCGCTGTCAATGAAGTGACTGGATTTTCACCTTCATTTCTAGTTTACGGAAGAGAACTAGTCAGCTGTGGGTCTCATTACACTGATTCCGACTTAGAAAATGAAATTATATTTACTCCTAGAGATGGTTACGCGGAAAATTTGGGAGCATTACATAAAATATTCGACAAAGTTCAGTTATCCCTAATTAAATCACATTCTAGAAATAGTACCACATACAATTTGCGTCGTAGGAACGTTGATTTTAATGTAGGTGATGTTATTTGGAAACGAACATTCTATCAGAGCGATAAAGATAACCGATTTTCAAAAAAGTTAGCCCCAAAATTCATAAAATGCCGCATTATAGGAAAAAAATCTAAACTTGTTTATGAACTCGAAGACATGTCAGGTCGAAACATAGGCACATGGCACGTTAAAGATTTCAAACTCACATAATATTAAATAAGTAAGTGGATTTTATAAGTAAAATCCTAACCTAAAAAGGGGGGTATGTAACGGATTGTTACAATTATTTTTTATTTTTTCTTAATTTAATTCTTATTAACTATTTTTTTACAAAATAATACTCACAAAAAAAAATCTATTATTCGATATCCGTATTTTCAAGAAAACTCAGTTGCTACGGTCTGCGGCTGCGCTCTCAAGTCACGATCGGCGAATGTGACATGAACGAGTGAGTGAATGACGGAAGATCACTAACTTCATGGCATTACGTGCGCTTAACACGGTTTTCGTTGCTTTTTCTTTATTTAAAATAATATTATTACTTTAAACTACATTATTATTGATTTTTGTGAAGTGTTACCCGAAATACAGGGTGAGTGTTGCAAATTCCTTGTAGTTTTAAACAGATAAATCCTAAAGCAAGTCTGGCGAAAAGACATTGTTCATCGCCGGCTTACTGCGGACAGTTCGTGCAATAAATAAAGTATTATCATTCATCATAATTAATGTCAAATAGATTTTCTTAATATATATTGGAGTATGAATATCTATAATTAAAATATACAATTTAGTAAGTATTTTTTGCGTTTCCGTTATTAAAATCAAAGATGTCGGCCTTTACGTCTGTGCTGGGATGCCATTATCTAAAATAATATTACATTTAAGTAGTTTATTTTTATTCTTTGATGAAAGACTGGATTAATTAAGTAATTTTTTAGCATTATATGTTAGTTATGTATTAAGTACACTCATATCATTTCATATTTATATTTTTGAATGAAGAATTATGTATTTATTTTAATTTTTACTTAAGTAATTCAATATTGCATTTTCTTTACCTGGTAACACTCGATTCTTCAGCGCGGCTTTATTTTGACGTTGACATGTTGTCTTCGGTCGACATTGACACTTGGATACTTGTCAACAACTGTCAACGTCAAAATAAAGCCGCGCTCAAGAATCGAGTGTTACCAGGTAAAGAAAATGCAATATTGAATTAAGTATTTAAGTAAAAATTAAAAAATGAAATAATTCATTCTAAAATATAAATATGAAATGATATGCATGTAATTAATATAAAACTAACATAATATGCTAAAAAAATACTTAATTAATCCAATCTTTCATCAAAGAATAAAAAATATACTACTTAAATGTGATATTATTTTAGATAATGGCATCCCAGAACAGACGTGAAGGCCGACATCTTTGATTTTAATAACGGAAACGCAAACAATACTTACTTAATGGTATATTTTTAATTACAGATATTCATACTCCAAGATATATTCCGAAAATCTATTTGACATTAATTATGGTGAATGATAATACTATTATTTATTGAACGAACTGTCCGCAGTAAGCCAAGCTCCCATACATTTTGAACGAAGTCCTTTAATATTTTCTTACCTACATAGAAAATATTAAATTTGATATTTTACTTTATTTTATGGTTTGTGCCTTACTGTTTCTTTATTTTTTATGTATAAAAAAGCTTTATGCTTTATCTGTTATAGTTTTTATGAACTGATCCTAGATTTAAGTCTTATAAACCGTAGGTCGAGATCAAGTACCCACACATACCTATCTATTTCGTTAATCTAATTTTGATTTAGTTTCCTAATTTCCTACTCATTTCAATTTATCTGCCACATCATTGATCACCATGGATATCATAAATCATTCCATCTGCTTTTTGGAAGGTGATGTCACAGTAGTTAGATGTGAAGGCATTATTCTAATTGCCGAACTGGTGGATTCCAGGGTTCCTTCATCTGGCTGCGGTCCTCGCAGACTACCTACCCGGCGAGACCTGTGACTATCAGCTGCCACCTTCAGCTGCGTCGAATCTCCTACGCCATCACCGTTCCTCTGCACTGTGGACTATCACTCCGAGGACAGTGTGGTTTGATTTTGCCTAATTACGGGTAATATTACGGTGCGAACTGACACGGACTCACCCCCTGCGGTTATTGTATTTTTTTGTAAATTAAATTGTTAATTGTTATAAAGTCTGTTTTATTTCAATTTAATTTTAAGTTACCCCTCCCCCTAAGGGAGAACGGTACACTGTACCTAATAATGTTGCCTGAATTTAAAATCTATGAATCACTATGAGAGGAAATTTTCACAATACGTCGCACAAAAGTTATCAATACTAATTTGTAGGCTTTTGACAAAGGACTTGTAAGCTTTCGTGAGAATTGAAGCTTTTCAAATTGCCACAAAAGTTTCTTTTCGGAAGAGCTTTTAGCAGAATGCTTTTCGATAAATTGTGATTCTTATTAAGGAAGTACTTTGGCGATTAGCGAGGTTTAAGATTAACATTTTCGTTGAAATACCTAGATACTACTATTCAGTGTAGGTAACTGATTTTTACTAACCTAATTTTGACATAATGGTAGACTTTCTGACAGCTAAATTAAGCTAATTAAGCTAAACAGATAGCGTTTTATGAAAGCCGAATCGTAATAATGACTCAACCAAACAGTTTGACAGTTGTACAAATCACAATATTGATACTTTTTAGATGTTTTTTTTTATTAGGTCTTATTTAAAAAAAAAATGCCAATCCATGAATTTTTGCTTTTTTATGGACTCGCCTTTTACTTATGCGCCTAGTAATCTATGAAGTCATCAGGAACAATTTTTTTTTTGGTTCTCGGAAAATCCCTTATTATATTAGTAATTGATATGGTTTACATATTCAAAGTGTAATTTTAGAAATTATTACCCGGTATTATCATTGTTACACCTGAATATAATCTCTTGGAGGAGCATCTTCAAAGTTAAGACCTATACCTACTTATACCTATTTATTGAAAAACTCATTTATTGTTATTTTCCCTTTTACATCGTTAAAAGTCTATCCTTAACATAGAAAAAAAATCCCGATAATTATTTTTTTTCTTTCAACTTTTTGATCCTTAAATAAAGCTGAAGAGTTTGTTTGGTCGCGCTTGACACTAGAATTACTGATCCGATTATTAAAATTCGTCCTGCTTATAAAAACCAAATGCATGAAGAAAGCTAGGCTACCAGAATTCCCGAAATTCTCACGGGATCAAAGCCACAGAGCAAAGCTACTATAAAATATTACAAAAGAAGTATAAATAGAGATTGTGTCCAATTCTAAACGCTCTTACACTAACGAAATTGGGGCCATCGCGTTTAAATATTACACCAGATTTAAGCCTGCATCACACGTTTTTAGCCAAAACAGGCGTTACTGAATTGACCCTGGTGCCAAAACTAGATCATTATTGATAATAAAAATAGTACTATAGGCTTCTCAAATAACTGCTACTACTTATACGAGACAGATAAAAATATTTTGCCTTTTATTTTTGCGTAAATACCTTCCAGAAAACACGAAAAATACGAAAAACAAGGTTCACGGCTTTAACGAAATCATTATGTAAAACACAAATTATAATTTCTACATAATGTTAAATCGCGAGTTTATTAAACTAGCTACAAGTTGCTCGTTTTAGATTTTTGAAAAATAACTCGAAAAAAATATTATCTATCGTAACAATTCACTAAGAAATTCCCCATACATTTTTTGTATGGCAATGCCATCGCTCAATATATCGACGCATGAAAGGCAAAACTTCCTAACCGACATTTATAAAAATGTTCAGGAGAGCTGATCAAAGTTTTTTTAATGAATAAAGCTTATAAAATCTTTAGTTTTCATCATAAATAAAAAAGTTGTTACAGTCTAGGCATTGTAATATTATAGGCTTTTGCCTAAGAAACATTTTATTCACTTAACGCTTTAAGTTTATAATTTAGAGTCGCTTAGTAAAAAATTACCTCAAAAAAATTACAGGTAAAATTACCTACTCGCCAGAGCCAATTTAAATCCGTTCAAATATATTCATCTTAATACTTCAGCTAATGTATATGCAAATAGGTAAAAATGGATTAGTAATAAAAAAATATTTTTGAAAAATAGGAAATATTGTCGAAATCATTATAGTTTAATTTAAGTCCTTCAAGAAAAATAATCTAAACACAAATTATAAAGCAATATTTGCAAAACTAACCGACATTTTGAAGGAGTGTGAATTATGAATAAAACGATTTTCGTTTAAAATCAGTATTTATTGTATTTAATTATTTTAAACAATTTGCATGCATTGGATACAACATAAACAAAATATAGTTTTATTTTTACCGAGTACAAATAAAAAAAAACCTTTAATAAAATTAAGTACCTATAGATTTTTAAGTTGTACAATTGTAAGTTTCATCAAAATCAGTTTTAAGAAGTTGTGAATATATTTTATCTAGATAATTGTGTGTTTAGGTACCTATGGGTACCCATGTTGTACCCATATTGCCAGATACTATATACATAACATAGTATGTTACTCTTCTTCTTGTTGAGTCGATGGCCACGCAAACCGCCCTATCGTTGGCCTCACATGGATCCTCTTTGGTACACGAGGCGGGGCAATTCGGGCACGATAGTAGCCGAGAAACCCCATCTAATGCGGTTTTCACGGCATCTCCCAACATCAACTCGAAGTTTATTTAAAAGTTCTCCAGACTGCCCAGGGGAGATTTCCACCTGATGGTGGTAGTTTCTTGGTTAGTGAAACATTAGCTGACTGCGGAGGGAATCTATATTTCCAGTGGTCCATCCTAGCTCTGGGGGCTTCTTTAGCCGGCAAGTTAGGCTGCTAACAGTATCTACTGCGGCTCTTTAGGAGTGTAGGTAGGACGTGACCATGCATGCCTCCTGTCCTCCAGCTGTTTGTATTTCTCCACCGCAGTTGCAACAATACGTCGGATGTCTGGTGGAGCTACTAGTAGGTTACTATAAACATAATAATTATACTTACGACAGGGACAGGTTCATTATCAAAGTAATTTTTTTTTCTACACTTTCTTCCTTTTAACCCCGCAGAAGCCAGAGCAATATCTATTATTTTGTTACCTCAATGTTCATGTTGTTACCTAAAAAAACAAATGATAATTATTATATCTACTTAGATAGCTAAAATGTTGGTTAAGTTTGTACAAAACTCTAAAAGAAGGTACCTATCAAATTTTTCAAAATCTGCGCCCTTACAATGTAAATGCACGCTGTTTATGCTTCAAAGTTTTTAAGTGATTTTTAGTTTTACTTACAATTTTCGTATACTAAGCGCCAAAATCCACCACGGCCACAAAATAGGGTCTTCAGCGACCACACTAACCGACGTGCCGCGTTTGGCTGGCTCCTTTCGGACACGAACGCAGTACGCAGTGCGATATGCCTAAGTGACATTCGATACACGATTGCACTTCGTAAGCGCCATTTTCATTTGTCTTGAAATTCAAATAAAATTATCTAAGCGACACATTTCTCACAACATTCAGGCAAGCAAAAATATCTAAGCGACAGTCAGTTTCAATCTAATTTGTCAGGTAAAATTATCTAAGCAACATCAAGTCGGTATATATTTCTGGTGCTAAATTATCCAAGTACCTTTTTATAACTATTTCGTTACAACCAATAATATCTAAGTACAAATGATGTTAAATACAATTTTAGGAACAAATGTATAAGGACAAGTTTGTATCATATTTCTGTTCGTATAAAAATTGATAAGCGACTATAATAGCAAAATCTAATACAGGAAAAAATACCTTAGTGCTTGGTGCATATGATTTTATTTCTAGTAAATTTATCCAAGCTAACGGTTAAAATAATTTTATGACAGGAAAAAATCACTATTCAATTTTTTTAAAAGTTCGAACTGTCCAACCAACCTATTGAAATAAAATGAGTATTTTTTTGTTGCTTAGTCAGCTGAAAAAGTAGGAATACTAAGGATTCACGTACTTCCTAAGCGACAACAAAACTCAACGCAGCGCTACGAGACCCAGACCAATCGACGCGGAATTTTTTTGCGAGTAAAATGACGTATATAACTCATTTTACCAAATTGTGTCGGTTAGGAAGTTTTGCCTTTCATGCGTCGATATACGAGTTCCAAGCCCAAGAAAAATCAGTCTGCCGGTAAGAGTCAAGGGGAATCCACGTCGCTCTGCTGCTCGGGAGGCATTTAATTTTCGCGTGTTCATGTATTCACAGACAGCAGAGAGTAATGTAGATGAGAGTTACATATTTATTACTTTTAATCTTTTTAAAATTTATATAGGTACCATTTTCATACTCATGAATGAGGGCCGACAATTTTTGATAAAATAGAAATCGTAATAAATCGCAATCATAGAAATCGTAATAAATCGAAATCATAGAAATCGAAATCATAAAAATCAAAATAAATCTAAATCAAGATCCAAGATGGCGGACAACTTTTTTTTTTAATTTTGCGATATGTATATCGTTTCATAAGTTTTTCAGTGCGCTGATTACGAAAATAACATTTATTTTGAGATCCAAGATGGCGGACAACTTTTTTTTTCAATTTTACAATATGGGTATGGTTATATAGGTTTTTGGGGACGCTGATGACGAAAATAACATTTATTTTGAGATCCAAGATGGAGGACAGTTTTTTATTTTATTTTACAATATGGGTATCGTTTTCTAGGTTTTTGGGGACGCTGATGACGAAAATAACATTTATTTTGAGATCCAAGATGGCGGACAATTTTTTATTTTATTTTACAATGGAATAAAGATGATAATAAAGAAAGAAAGGAAAAGACCAAAGATAGAGATACGTGGAGGAAATTAGGGGAGGCTTTTGCCCAGCAGTGGGACGAAAATGGCTAAGAAAAAAAAAAAAAAAAAAATTACAATATGGGTATCATTTTATAGGTTTTTGGGGACGCTGATGACGTAAATAACATTTATTTTGAGATCCAAGATGGCTGACAGTTTTTTTATTATTTTACAATATGGGTATCGTTTAATAGGTTTTCGGGGACGCTGATCTTAAAATAAATGTTATTTTGGTCATCAGCGTCCCCAAAAACCCATAAAACGATACCCATATTGTAAAATAAAATAAAAAACTGTCCTCCATCTTGGATCTCAAAATAAATGTTATTTTCGTCATCAGCGTCCCCAAAAACCTAGAAAACGATACCCATATTGTAAAATAAAATAAAAAACTGTCCTCCATCTTGGATCTCAAAATAAATGTTATTTTCGTCATCAGCGTCCCCAAAAACCTATATAACCATACCCATATTGTAAACTTGAAAAAAAACTGCCGGCCATCTTGGATCTCAAAATAAATGTTATTTTCGTCATCAGCGTCCCCAAAAACCTATATAACCATACCCATATTGTAAACTTGAAAAAAAACTGCCGGCCATCTTGGATCTCAAAATAAATGTTATTTTTGTCATTAGCGCACCGAAAAACCTATAAAAACATACCCATATTGTTAAATTGAAAAAAAAAAGTTGTCCGCCATCTTGGATCTCAAAATAAATGTTATTTTCGTCATCAGCGTCCCCAAAAACCTACAACATGTTAACCATATTGCAAAATTGAAAAAAATAATTGTCCTCCATCTTGGATCTCAAAATAAATTTTATTTTTGTCATCAGCGCATCGAAATACCCATATAACCATACCCATATTGTAAACTTGAAAAAAAAGTTGTCCGCCATCTTGGATCTCAAAATAAATGTTATTTTTGTCATCAGCGCACCAAAAACCTATATAACCATACCCATATTGTAAACGTGAAAAAAAAGTTGTCCGCCATCTTGGATTCCAAAATAAATGTTATTTTCGTAATCAGCGCACTGAAACACTTATAAAACAATACCCATATTGCAAAATTAAAAAAAAGTTGTCCGTCATCTTGGATACAAAAATACTATTTTTGTAAACCTCATCCCGAAAAATTGGCCTTCATGGGATGCCAGGCAGATGTTTAACATCTTAGCATCCTGGCACGACGGTCATGCTATTTTCTGTCGCGGCATTCGTGTCCATTTTACTGCCAAGTATGTTTTACATAAGAAAATGGTCGTAATTTTATTTTTAGTATTCATTACCGTAAAGCAAGAAAAAAATATATATAGGTACCTACAAATCCTTTGTCGGATCCCTGTCACTTATTACTTCGGGTTGGCGGCAATCTCACGTCGATGTGTGCGTGTGACTTGCACACAGCCAGCTGAGGTCTATTAAATACCTAAACTCGGTCGGGCGCGCGGACGTGATACACTCTTAAGCAAGTGAGGGTATAAATCTGTCAGATAGTATAACCCTGTTAATGTCAATGTGTCAAATTGAAATGACAGTATTGTACGTACCATTGATATAATCAAACATACCATGGCGTTGCAACTACAAGAGAAGAGTTCCTGGGGAATCCAGGGACCATGAGCGAAGCCTGCCATACACCTTCGGCGGTTCTTCGCTTCCTAAAGGAGCTGGGCTGGTTCGAGTGAAGTTCCGGCTCAACCTCCTCACGCAAAAAGGGCCCAAACTGGAGGCCAAATGAGGGATTTTCCAAAACCCAAATTAATAAAAAAATAGTTCCAAATGACTTCATAGATGGCGCTTAACTAGAAGGCGAGAGAAAAAGTTCCATATAAAAAGCAAAAATTTACGGGATTGGCATTTAAAAAAAAATAAAAATTAGTAAAAAAAACAACTAAAGTATCTAATATTGTGATTTGTGCAACTGTCAAACTGTTAGGTGATTTTTTTTTCTGCCTCTGGTTGACAAGAAAAAGCGCACCATAAAGGTTCAGCCATTTTCATAAAACGCTATCTGTTGAGACTTTTTTATACTATTTTGTTTTCTTAATTTAGTTGTCAGAAAATAGCTCATTGCGGAAAACTGTCCTCGAAGGAAGGAAGTAAGTAAGTAACCATACTCGCCATACAGGAGTGTCGACTAGTGAGCGACTGAGCTTAGCGATGACCCTCATTTTGTTAAAGTATGGAGTTTACAATGGAGAGGCGACTTTAAAAATACAAGGATAGGATATATTTACATTACGTTTGCCCTACAAACACATGGCTCAGTGAACCCAGTAGGCAAATATCCGTATATATTATACATTAGCATAGAAAACAGAATAATCTTCATTATGAATGTACAGTCGGCCACAGACAAAAGTATACCACCTCCATCTTAGTATGAGGGCAGCCTGTTCTTTGTTTCCGAGCGCGTCGTCATCGCGCGTGTCGTCGGATTCACTCTAATGTTGGTTTTCTCTGTCTACGGTTTAAGAGTATCATGCAAAATTTCGTCAATTAAAATAAAGCTTCATTGGCTCAGCGGTAATCTCATTGAGCGTAGATTGAGAGACTGACTGTTCGAATCTTACGAACGAATGGTATGTGTTGTGTAGTGTTAAATGTATTTTCTTTTAAGTTAGTTTAATTTTATATGTGTTAGTGACGAACATAATATTGATTTTTAAAGTTTATTTATCTGGATGTCTGAATGATAGAAAATTAAACAAAAGTCATTAATGGATAGGTAATAATTTTTATTTGTAGAACAACCTAATACAAGAACATTACCATAATATGTTAATTCATTACAATGTTATGATTGTATATTTGATTTATACTTTATATTTTTACATTATACAATTTATTTCTTACCTACAGACTAGTGATACTTATATTTGAGTCGGATAAGGAGGTCAGCTTAATGATGAGATTAGTGAATAAACATGTTACATAGTAAGGAAATCTTATTTTTGTAACAATAACATCACTCTCATCACTTATTATTTAAAATAGAAACTCATCTGAGTAAATAAGAATATAAACATAAATAATATACACCTAGTGCATTTATTGGCTATTTACTTATTTAAAAAAAAATACAGCTAACTTGAGAACCTCCTCTTTTTGGTTTTTGAAGTCGGTTGAAAAAAACTAACAAAGTGGCCTACCTTTGTTATCGATAACTCCTAGTAGCCAATATGCATACCAGCTACAATAATATTTCCTATCCCTCCATAATATTCTATGGCCATCCTTATCCGACTTAAATGTTTTTTTATCAATAAATATTACGATAAATATTATGAATCCAATCGAAATTTAAATATTGCTAAGCAAACCGAACTCGTTCCCTTTCATGCGCAGGTGTCAGATCAATCTTCCTCACCAGCTTGCAACATTTGCCTTCAGATATCCTCACGGTATCTAAAGATAGCCCAGTTTTAACGACGATTTTTCTATTTGAGAGTAATGGTTGTTGCGAGATTACTCTCATTAAAAGCTGTAATTTATCGATGACGTGACTATGCGACAGGCAATAGTCCACTTCTTAAACACTGCATAACACTTGATCCACAGTCGGACACTCCGTATCTAAAAAAATAAAATAAATATTAACTTTAACCCTTACTAACCCATATCTATTTAACCTAATTCAACAATGGCTAAAATACTTACGGTTATATCCATTTCATACTCATATTTTCTTCATAACAGAACAATAATTAACATAACAGAAAATAATTGTTGCCTTAACAAACATTGTTAAACGCATAATTTTATACTTTTAAAGAATACAGAGATGACCACAATTAACACAAGTCACTCGATGTGCGTATTATAAGACAGCTAAACGCCAGCTAAATCACTTGAGAATTTATGCCTGCCTATGTTCCAATTCCAACCTTCAATCGTTCCTTCGTTTACATTTCTTGCGAATATCATCGGGATACCCACTTTAGAATAATAATAATTATCAATGACGTTGCGATAACATCGGTACCGCAATACAAAACATGCCTGTTACCGAGTTAAGTATAAGAGAAACGAGTGAGTCATTGCTACTACGTATTTCGATTCCATTGCTGCACTCGTAAGGGAAATATATTTATGGGAGCTGCAAAAACGGTAACTTATAACGTCATGTAGATGTTTTACGAATATTGTAAATTTTATAAGGTGGTATACTTTTCTTTGTGGCCGACTGTACATAATTACGTCGTAACAAGGTTCTTAGAGCTATGGTTATATGTTTCCGATGTGTATTTCGATCGTGATATTATGTTACATGTGTTACTATGTAACAGGGCGATTGGAATTTCAGATGCCGTGTTTAATAAGTAATGAGGCACATGGATATTAAATTATCTATATCTATTCGCCATTATTTGCCAGATGGTCGGACGATATTAAAAAGACGGCAGGGCCGACTTGGACCAGGATCGCCGCATCAAGATCGGAGTGGAAAACCATTCAAGAGGCATACGTTCAGCAGTGGACGCAAATATGCTGAGAAGAAGAAGAAGAAGATATCTATTACATACTAGCCTGTACCTGCGACTTCGTCCGCGCGTAGATCAGGTTTGAATAGGTGGTATCAAGATGAAACCTATGCCAGTTTTTAAGTTAAACCTTCTATAATACAACAGTGAAAACAGCATCAAATTTGGTCTAGTATTTTTGCGTTATGTGCGTACAAACATACAGACAGAAAGTCTGACAAAAGTTCTACAACAATGGCTTCTAATGGCCTATGAAGACCCCTCATATTATTTTTTCTTAAATATCTTCTATGTCCGGACAGAAACCAGTTAGAGTTTATTAGAAGTATATAATAATAATTAAACTGACTTCTTTTAATTAGCATTATTCACTTCTAAATAAATAAATTGTTTTCTAAATTACTAAGTCAGGCACAATCGACGCGCATCTGAATAAAACTATCTTAGCCACTATTTATCTTATAGTAAGTCACTCTGAATATAACTCAGCACGGCGATTATTTTTTTGCATCTAAATTTTTAATATTCATTCAAGCAATAAACTTCTAAAATATTATATTATATACTGCAACAAATAGTAATTCTTTTGGCTTCTAATTTTATAACTCATATAAGTACATGAATCAAATGGTGCTACACGTTACTGATTCTTTATCACCCAGTTGGTTGACTTGTAGAAAAAGCCCTAGGCTTTAAGTCCGCCTTTTACTTTTTTTGTATTAAAGTAAAAAAAAAAAATAAAAAAAAAAAATTGCCCTCTCTCAATCCTCTCTGATTGGTGTAAATGGCCGGTCGCTGTCATTTGGCGCAGTCGCACCAAATCGTGCGGTGGCCATTTTCGTGATAAAAGAATTATGATCTACTAGCTGTTGCCCGCGGTTTCGCCCGCATGAGTTTCGCTTAGATGAAAAGTCATTTTATATTCCAAACTGTTTCGGATCTTCGATTTTTATACGTCTACAGAAAATGCTCATCAGATTAATCAAGTTTTGCTAAGGCGCCATTTCCATATACGTTATAGTGTAGCTGGTCTCTTACAGTTCTTCATCAGATGTTCCAGATCTTCAATTTTTATAAGTCAGCAAAAAATCCTCATCAGGTTGAACGACTTTTGTTAAGGCACCATTTCCATATTTCTTATAGTTTACCTGTTCTGTTATGGTTCTTTATCAAGTGTTCCAGTTTTTAGCTATACAACAAAAAAGTTTCATTTAAATCCGTCCAATGTTCCGTCCAACACAACTTTTTGTATGGGACCGACTCTGAAATCTCAAAAAAAAAATCAGCTGTTCCATACATTTTACAATACCTACTCGGCCAAAATGTATGGAACAGCTGATTTTTTTTTGAGATTTCAGAGTCGGTCCCATACAAAATTTGCTCATATTCATGAGTACTTTCACCCCTAGAGAGGTTATTGATGTTTTACAAGTAACCCTGTATATATTTAATATATGAGCTGAGATATAATATATATAATTATATAATATAAATATTATTTTGAGGAGCTAGTTTTGAAGCTGTAAAATATAAAATGGTGATAAGTTGTAAAATCTCCGGATGAGTTATTAAATTAGGTGGCAATTTATAAATTAGAAAGACAAGTAAAAATAATTGGTGATCTATAATTAACTCTTGCTTTAAAACTAGGTTTTGGTGGCTGCGCGAGGTGCAAGCACCTCGCGTGCTGTGCAGGGCAATTATAAAAAAGCAGTTCCGATTGCACAAAAAATTTTAGGGAAATTATGAAAAAGTCATCTACATAAAAAAGTGGTCGGTTGGTATTAGGTGAAGAGCCGGAAAGCTGCTCCGGCTTTTGCTCTTTGCTATTAAAACGCAGCTCTTAATTATATAATTAAAACGAATAATTCATATCGAATGAAAATAATTCGGCTCACGCTTTTTTGGTGAGTCACACTTTCAACAAGCTAATTATTAAAAATAAAAAACACGACTGACAAGTTTTTACTCAAAAAGTACATACAAACATATAAGTTATATATTTTTGAAATCGCCTTTTAAAGCCCTTCAATTTGATATCCCACTCGATAAGATTGATGAAATTTTATTTTTTTGGTCTGCTATTTATCGCATATATAATCCGCCATTTTGTTTTTATGATGACGTCATATAGCCTATATCACTCGGAGGAATGCAAGGAATCTAAAAATACCTCTCACATCAAAATCTGTTAAGCCGTTCAGGACTTATGGTGGAATAAAGAAACTTACATACATACATACATACTTACATACATACATACATGAACCCTGAAAACATAACACCCCTTTTTTGGTCAGTCGTGTAAAAATAGGGTAGATGCAAAACTTCTGAAAAATTCCGAATAATACCGGAATACTTCTGGGAAAGTTTCTTTACATCAGAATTATTCAAATTAAATATACCTACCTAAGTTTCCTTTTAAAATTTTGCTGAAAAGTCATGTTTTTTATCGACTGACCGACGTGAGCGTCGATCGTCGACGCGCCGGCCGCCCCGGTCGCAGCAGCCGTGCTAGCACCGCGCCTGCCTGCGCTCGACTGCCGTGCCGCAGCCGCTTGTCATGCTCACGCACGAGTCACGCACGAGTCGCTCATATCGCACATATCGCTCGACGCGCAGGCGATGTCGGTGCGGGGGTAAGAGGAGAGAGGTGCTCCCCGGAGAAGTTTTCGCCCGCTCGAGAAAGATTCACCCCCGCATCGGAAAGATACGACTTTACGTTTCCGAATATTTCGTCGTAATAATTCAATACGAGTAAAAGTTTATAATATATTGTTGTGCTGTTGTGATGTGAGGTGATGTGAGTTAATAATTGTTCAGTGGCACATACGTAAGTAAAATATAACTTTTTTATTTTATTATTCTAAAATGGGATTGATTATACTTATGTTGTTATTTTAATAAATAGCTAATATGTTAACCTGCGATTAACAGGATATTTATTCTTTTGTTTTATGTAGGTATGAAGTACCTACTTATTGAGAAATCGAATGTTATTTTAATAAATATTAGGTGTATTAAAAAAGGCCTGTCATATTTGTTTTATGAATTCTCTGTACGCATCGCGAGTATTTGCGAGTCGCAAAGGTAGGTATTTTTGCCAGTTGAAATATTCCCAAAGTTTCGGAATATTTCGGAAAACTTCCAAAATATTCGACGGGAATGATTCGGAATTTTTCCCGCCAGCATCTATCCAGATGTACTTACGAGTAAGGACATACTACAAAATTAAAGAATAGACCCGGCATAACAATCTATATAAAAACAGAAGTCATGCGGCCGGTCGCCATGTTTTGTCACTATTATTGGTACGCGCAGGCCGCCATCTTTGTGCCAAATCCTTTGTCGGCGCCGGCTTTAGGTATGCACGATTTTTTGTAGGTATGTAATGTCTATTCTTTTTTCCTTCGTCTGAGAGATGTAAGATGGTCCAAAGCTGTCAATGTCAATGACGATGTGTCAATTAAAAATGATAGTATTGTACCATTGACATTACCATACTCGCCAGTTGCGCCGACTAGTGAACGTAAATACGATATTCTCTTTACTTATTCGAGTAGTAGGTACATGTCTATAATTTACATTCTCGTCAAATATTGGACAGAATTAGGCAAATGGAAAAAGTCTTTTCTGTTACATCTCCGCTAAGTGACACACTGAAGGAAGTAATATGTCAAATTCTGACATCTCCCTATAGTAGCATGTGGCGATTGATAACTTAGAAAAAATAGACTGTATGTTAACTTGTTGATTACCTATCTATTATTTTAAACTAGCTTTTGCTCGCGGCTTCGCCCGGGAACAGTGCTTTTCCCCGGGATAAAAGGTACCCTATGTCCTTCTCAGTACTTCTAACTATGTGTATGCGAAATTTTAGAAAGATTGGTTCAGTAGATAAAGCAAGAAGAGGTAACAAACAATTTGACAAACTCACTTTCGCATTTATAATATTAGTTAGGATTGTATATGGCTCAGTCGCAAAATTTTACAAAATGTCTACGTCGCTATATTTATTATAGTTACATAGTAATAAACAAATAGAGATGCATGAGAGGTTCTTGATACTAAAGGAAATTCCCCCCATAGGTAAGGGGATGTAATTGATGACAAACGAAGTTCACTTGGGCAAAACTAGGGCAAAACCAAAGTATTTTATAAATTCTGTTTTTTTACATTTCATCCTCTCTATAGCCTAAGAGATCAATCAGTTATGTATCATGATACATAAGGCCGTGCCTCTCAAGTTTCCGCTTCGCTGGACCGGGGAATTACCGCGGCCGGCCCTGTCATTTTGCGTTTTATTTATTCCCTCAGTAAACCGCAGATGGTGTTGTCATCTGATTATGTTTTACGCAACTTTAATAAAAAATACTCAATACGTCCCATAAGTGTCTTACTGAACTAAATTGCGTATTTCGCCGTTCGGGCGTTCGTTATAATTCAATAAAAAATTCCTTCATCACAGGCGCGTTTCGGGCGTCGTCGTGACAATAGATGGACCACTCAGACGGCTTGCCTGTATGAAGTAATATTTAAAAAAAACCGGTCAAGTGCGAGTCAAGCTCGCGCACCGTGGGTTCAGTACACGCTAATTATAGCTCTAACTAAAAGACCCACTAGTTTCAAAAACAAACTTAAGTTCGATCCCCATTCATACTGCATCGAGCGCAAGAATAAGTTTTTAACACTTTTTTTTAGACTTCCAACAATATATTTACAATTTTCAGATTTATTCCTATACAAGTACTGTTAGACCTTGCTTTTTGCCAAATTTCATAATTTTAGGTCAACGGAAAGTACGTTTTGATTGCAGTCTGAAATCGAAAAATATGCAAAAATTCGCAACATTTACGGGAATATCACCTGATCACGTGGACGTATAATTTTGATTATTTTTTTTACTGAAAGAGACCGCAAATCCGAGTTTTCAATATTAATTTCAACTTGATACCTTTAAGCGTTCCTGATAAAAAAAAAAGTTCAACAGACAGACGGACAACAAAGTGATCTTATAAGGGTTCCGTATTTGCCTTTTTAGGTACGGAACTCTAAAAATGAAGAATAAAATGAATACTTTACTTCTCACTACGCCCTATATCTATATCCCTTAAAAAGGTGAAAGTAAATCTTCACCTCGCTCTCCCAGGGGATACAGGGTCACATTTCGGTCAATTAATTCTTCCCGGAAAGTAAGTCACGAGCCTATCCCAATTCACAAAATATTTAGGTTGCAGAAGAATCACATGTAAAGTATAGTTTAATTGATGCATGCATTGATTGATGTGCGGTGCATTGATTCCAGTAATAAATAATTCATTACAGTAAGATTATAGAAATTTTATTTTCGAGAATATCACGAAAAAAATCACGAAGTGAATTTGACAGTTTGTTTACATGCTTGTTGTGTTAGACGAAGCAATAAAACATTAAATTGCTGAAAATGTAATTAAAAGCCTGACCAGGAATATAAAAACCCTGAATTAGAGGCAGCACTTATGCGTTTTATATTGCAACATTATTGAAAGCAGTAGCGGATTTAAGGGGAGGGAAGCTCGTACGTCGCAAGTACGTCCCTCACCAGACTGTGGAGGTAGATTCCATAACAGTACATATTAAATTAAGATCCGAGTTGTCAAAATAATAGAATTTAGTGTCTAGTGTTAATTTCTGAAAAGTTTATTTAAAAAAAAATATCGGCCATTATTAGTAGAGCGGCAAAATTCCCCTTTCCAATTCCTCCACCGTCTTACGGATTCATTTCAGGGCGTGCAGCCCTAGCCCTTAGCTTGTATAGTATGCCACTGCCTTGTGCTTGTGCCCCTCCTAGAAAAAAGATACTGGATCCGACCTTGATTGAAAGTCAAACTAAGACAGGAGATATGACAGATGGGTATTTAAATTAGTTGCCAGTATAAGAAAATAGTTCTATTGCTTTTCTGCAACATGGCGAGGGTTTTTATAATCCTGGTCAGTCTATATCATGGAAGTAATAAGTACTTTAAGTACTTAATACTTCCATGGTCTATATATACTAGCCATAGACATGGAAAATAAAAATTTTATAAAATAAAGTCTAGCTCTATGCTACTAGCGTATTTTTTCTTTGCTACTGCTTTGAGGGATTTTCCGTGACACAAATTAAAAAAAGAAATAGTTCCAGATGACTTCATAGATGGCGCTTAGTGAAAGGCGAGAGAAAAAGTTCCATACAAAAAGCAAATAATTCACGGGATTGGCATTTAAAAAAAAACTTAGTAAAAAAAACAACTAAAAAGTATCAATATTGTGAATGAGGGATTTTCCGTGACACAAATTAAAAAAAGAAATAGTTCCAAATGACTTCATAGATGGCGCTTAGTAAAAGCCGAGAGAAAAAATTCCATACAAAAAGCAAAAAATCCACGGGATTGGCATTAAAAAAAATAAAACTTAGTAAAAAAAAAAACTAAAAAGTATCTATATTGTGATTTGTGCAACTGTCAAGCTGTTATGTGATTTTTTTTTCTGCCTCTGGTTGAAAAGTAAAAGCGCACCATATAGGTTCAGCCATTATTACTACTCGGCTTTTATAAAACGCTATCTGTTGAGACTTTTTTGTACTGATTTTTTTTTCTTAACTAGCTGTCAGAAAAATCGCTCATTGTGCAACTGTCAAACTGTTATGTGATTATTTTTTCTGCCTCTGGTTGACAAGAAAAAGCGCACCATATAGGTTCAGCCATTATTACGACTCGGCTTTCATAAAACGCTATCTGTTGAGACTTTTTTATACTGATTTTTTTTCTTAATTTAGCTGTCAGAAAAATCGCTCTAAAAGCATGGAAGTAATAAGTACTTACATTTTTTTCTCTATAAAGGACACTGTCATAGAAAAAAATATGAGTGCTTTCATAGAAAGAATAATTTCAGTTTAAAAAAAAAACCGAAGAAATCGATATTGCGTTACAGCACCAATAAAAAAAAATCTAGGATTTATAAAATAATCAAATCAAATGATTTTACATTTAAAAATGTTTATTAAATAAAATATTCTGTACGCTATTTCTCTTATTTGTGTTCAAATGCAGAAAAAGCAATTGCAACTTCTCCTATAAATTAGACTCGCGCCGCTCAAGCGTTCTAATCGGGACTTTTGTTTATCCCTTTTGTATTGTGGTACAAAGAACAAACCGATTTCTTTTCTTTTTTTTAAAAAGATTCGCTGGCGGCGACGAAACTTCAAAAAACTTGTCAGTTGTATGAGAGCGTTTTACTTATGCCGTGTCTCGCTCAAACTAAGCGAGATTTGTATAGTTGCATCCTTATTAGCTACTGTTTCGCTCGTAGCGGCGAAATGGTTGTTACACCGACGCGACGCTGGCGATTCGCAAATGTCATATTTCGCTTCGCAACGCGTCATGCCACTAACGTTCCGCAGGCGATTCGCTATCGCCAGCGATTCGCTTTCGGTGGACTAACACCTTCGATCAAGTATAAAAAAATAGATACACAACCCACAACAAAAAAGCGTCCTCACCAAATGACTGCCCATTTGATGTTTTGGGTTGCCTTTTCATTTAGTAGCATTCGTCCGTTCCGAGTGTAAACACGCCGCAGTGCTCCGTAAAAAAATTGTAAAAATCACACGTCCAGAACCCTAAAAGAACATTTAGTGTCTTTTTTTAGGTAATTACCTTTGTTATCATTATAATATACATGAAATTCCTTAAGTATTTGGCCAAGAAAGTATCATAAAACATTTTTTTAGTTTATTTAAATGACATTTGGTGAGAGTATAAGCATTGAAATTGAATAGACACTAGCCGAACTTACAAATCCATACCGTTGTTTTGCAACATAATTTGTTTAAGTTATACGATGACTCTGTTCTTAAAGTAATAGAGACGCTGTTGTTTTTTATTTATTAATTATATTTTACAATATTTTATTTAATTTGCAATTATGTAATATGTATGTATGGAACTATGTGTATTTGGGTGGAATCACGCAACTAAATTTTTAAAGCACAGGAAGTAAATATGTTTTACTTCGTGGGTATATTGTTAGTCATTTTTAACGAGATATTAAAGTCAACCTAAACAATATCTATAACTATTGTCTATAACTATTGTCTATAAGATTTTACGAAGATATTTTAATATGACATCGACCCAGGTATGATATTTTTAAAACTAACAAAGGCAGCTCCACTCATCCCATGTTCTACGTGGCATCGAGTGTCATTAAAATTTATTGCTTTATCCTGTGTTCAAAACCAAGGGTGATATGAAACAAACTTAACAGGTTTTATTTTCAACCTTCTAGTACGCAGATAAGGTTTAATTTTGATAAAATTATTTGACTCTTTAAGACTTTTTACGTAATACTTGAAGTGATAAACAAATGTCTAAGTATGTATTGCTGTTCGGACACTATTTCGGTGAATTTTGTAAGGAAATGTGTATCTATTTTTTTATACTTGATCGAAGACTAACACGGTAAATATTGGCTTAGCGTTCTACTACCATCTCGGATAAACCTCACCCTTCATTCTTTATTCATTCATGTCGCTATCTCACGCTATAAACCAATTTTAAGACTTATGATTTATTGGTCACTATAAATGACTTATGACCCTATTTTTTGAATAACTTTTTTTATGGTGTAGTTAACCTTTGTGGAGTGGCGTCATTTGGGCCTGATCCTGGGTGTAACATCAGGACTGTGCTGTGCTGTGCATGTTTATCACAATAACATAATATTATCGCAATTAAAGTTAACTTTGTGGGATCATCCCCATCTTAAATTTGGGGCGAAAGAAGCATACAAAGGGACGAAGTTCAGTAAGCAAAAGCAAGTATTATTAAGTTAAATGGAAGGTTATGAAAAATTAAATAAAAATCGCAACACACTTTCACCTTGTACCAAACCTAGGGCTGGGTTCGATTGCTTCCTTATCGCGAAGGCGGTGGAATTTACGCGCTTTTCCAATAAATATTATTTACGCCACTTTTAATATTATAACACTTTTTATTTTGATATTCAATATCTAAATAAAAATCGAAACATACAAGCTAATGTTCGATATTACCATAGACATAGAAGGAAAATTTTCATTCTTTAATAGATTCGTTCATAATAGTGTAAAAAAAATACAGATTGTTCACAAATTCTAGAAAACCAAAACACACCAAAAATGTCAAACTTGACAAAAATGAACCACACAAAAGATATTACCTCAATATATATGAAGATAGTAACTCTATGGATATTACATTGGCATTGCATTTAAAAGTATTCGATTTCTGCTGCTGGTCTGGGAACGAAGAAAAAACATTGAATTTGCCAGCCGCCTCACTTTCAGCACAGATTGAAGTCAATGGAGGAGTTCCGCTTATAGGCGATGGGCTAACAACATTTTTTTTTGATTTCGCAGGGGCAAATGCATTTAGGCACTGAGTGTGGGACTCCTGGGCCGCTAGACGGCCCAGACTACCCACTAAAACCCCCTGCGGCGTTACCACGCCTGCCGTTGCTGGGGGCGTCATGGGATTGCGAACATTCTACCACGATGCCCCCCGACTTTGCCTTACGGCACCCTCACATGGCCAGATGCGTATTGTGCCCGCCGCCTGCCTCTTCGTCCTCGCCGTTAGGGTGGCGCATTGGCTCGCGCCTCACGATCCCTTTCGGCGGCCTCCTTCTGCGACATTACTGTCTCACAGAAGGAGGAAAAAGCGTCCCATCGATTCTCGCTGCTCAGCATCTTACTGATGATGCTGTGCAGCGAGAGATCGTAGGCCCTTTCAGGGGCCCATTTTGCACAATCTGCCAGAGTGTGTTGGGCCGTATCGTCCGGCTCCCCACACTCATGACAGACTGGGCTTTATTACCCACTATAGGACAGGCGTGTAAAACACTGCCTGCCACCGGTGGACAAACGCACAGCCAGCTCAGTGGTGCGTTAGGTAGAAGACTCCGGAGAGGGTCGATGAGTTCTTGTCGCTCTGTGGAATGTTACACTTGAAGAAAGGGACCAGATGTTGTGTTTCAATTCTAACCAAGGGCGCCATCAACTATTAGTTGAAATCAATTAAACAAGTTACTTGTTTATTTATCATGTTAAATATATTAAAAGAAAATATACACATTTGGTAAATTCACTTTCTAGTAGTTAAATATTCTTATTCCTTATTACTAATTCTTTCTATAGGAATGTTTTAACAAATCCTTTCTTTTCTTACATGTTTCTTAAAACAAACTAATTAAGACTAAAGTCTAATTATCATAACCTATGAAAACACATTACATAGAAAAATATCCTTATTCTTAATTGTTGATTATAAGACCTACCTTTTAACAAAGATTGAGAGCGTCCTCTCTATGTGATAAAACTAGGAACAAATCATATTAGTCAAAGTCTCTGCATTAAAATAAATTCTGAAATTTAAGTTCTAGATATAAAATGGATGTTACTTGGTAAATCCCTTTTAAGTCCTTTCTTTTCTTCCAGTAAATTGTATCACCTCGTCATTCCCAGTAATGTAGGAACAGCTGGGGGTCCTGGATTGTTGATTTGGAGACATCTGGCCATGTGGTCTTGTCATCAAATGGTGACCATGTCATGACCATGACATTAAATTACGTGTCAAAGCACGAGGAAAAATAGTTTAAACGAGTAAACTAATAAAGTTTAACACGTGCAACGTGGAATATTGAAAAATAAAGCGTAAAAACTATCAACTAGACCTAAGTTTAGAACTTAGAAGTTAGGAGTTAGGAGCGGCACCTTCTGTAACAATATAGAATGCTATTAACATCGTGTCGACAATATTCATACAAAGGCTAGCAGAACACCAGAGAGATGAACTCACATGACCGCTCCATCTTATCCTCCGCTCATGGAGGTTCTAGATTGTGAGGCGTGGAGCCCTGAGGCGGCTCGGAACCAAAATAAATCATCCTGATCGTTTCTTGAAGCAAATCTTAACCACGTCACATCACCCTAGTCTCGTTGACACGAAATCAGAGACAAAATAGATTTCGACCAGAGACAAAATTATAGAAGTGGCGGCATTCATCTCGATGAAGAAAAATATAGTTAATCTAATAAAATCCTTGTCTGAATAATTGTTCTATAAATTTTGACCAATTACCTATATTATTTACAAAATATAAGTAAATAAAAAACATTCTAGCCAAACGTCCGTCACTTGTGCAGCTGAACCACTTCCAAACGTCACCGTCAAACGTCACTGTCAAACATCCAAAGGTGACAAGTTGCCTTTATGTAAACAAACAGATCTATTTGTTTGGAAGGCGATTAATTACCACTAAAAGCGTTAAAATAATAGCTAAATAAACAATTATGTGTAAGGAATGTGCGAATCAACAGACGTAAGTGCAGTATATGTGAAATTTAACATGGTTGTGTATAATACACGCAACAGCTTTCTTCCCTCCCAATTTTATGCAAGTAATGACCGAAGCACCCGTGTCCGGTCATTACCTGCGTCATCCTGTACGTCAGTTGACCGTACCCTCTTTCCAACCATTCATCGAGCGATGGGAGGAGCGCTAGGCCCTCCAACATTGGGCAGCAGCCGGCTCATGGCGGATGCGGCGCCGACTATCCGGGGAGCTAGTTGCTTGAAGTACTCCCGGAAGTCCCAGCGTGGGTCCAGGATGATGCCCAAGTACTTGATGTACGGTTTCACCTGGACCCTTTCCTCGCCGATGGGAATGGACGCTCCCTCAGGCGGCTTCCACCCCTTTTCCCGAAGGCGATGACCTCATATTTGTTGAGGGCCACCCTGAGCCCCAGCAGCCTGACGCGGGTGACCATCAGGTCTGCTGCGACCGCGGCAGTCCTGAGGGTACTCTCCAATTTCTCCCCCCAGACGGCTACCATTGTATCATCTGCATAGCAGATGACCGTCATTCGGGGAGCAGGACTCCGCGAATGGCCCAGTCGAAACCGATGTTCCACAGCAGAGGCCCTAATACAGACCCCTGGGGAACACCGCAGGTCATCGCCCTCGTTTTTCTCCCCTCTCTGTCTTCGTAGAGCACCACCCTCTCAGTAAGGTAGTGCCCTACGAGGATTCTGAGGTAGAGGGGCACTCGGTGGAATTTGAGCGCCTCCTCTATTACCTCATATGGGAGGGAACCGAAGGCATTTGCTATGTCCAGCGAAACACCAACGGCCCCTCCCTTCCTGTCCGTTGCCTTCTCCGAGAACGCCCGAAGGGCCCCTATCGCGTCTACGGTCGACCGCCCTTTCCTGAATCCGAATTGGCGGTCCGACACGTTGGGTCCGACATTTTCAAGATGCTGGATGATCCGGACAGCCACAATGCGTTCTAGCATTTTCCCGGTTTCATCCAGCATCAGTAGGGGCCTCCACCCCGAGGGGGAGTCCTCGGGCCGGCTCTCCTTTCTGAGTAGGCAGAGCCTGCCTGCTTTCCACGGCTTGGGAAACAGCCCTGACGACAAACAGTCGTCGAATAATTGCCTGAGGCGGCTTCCGAGGTGTTTTAGGGCCACCGGTAGTATAAGACCGGGGACGCCATCTGGGCCAGGGGCCTTTTTACAAGCCGTTAGGCGCACCACATTCTTCATCAGACACCGGTGGCACTTCCGCCGTGGTGGGCTCCCTCTCGGGGACCGACATTCTCGGAGGAGTAAATGTTTGGGCCATTGGGAATAGGCCTTCGACAATCCGGTGAAGGAGGTCCGGTTCTAGGGAAGCCATGGGGGGGGGCGTAGCGCATTTTGTTGCGTACAATCCTATATGGCCTCCTCCACGGGTCCCTGTCAAGCGAAGCCAATAATTGCTCGCGGGCGTCGTCTTTGGCCCTGGCGATTGTTGTCGACAGGGCCTTTTTTGCCTCCTGGAGGACGAAATAGAGTCGCTCCCCCTCTCCACTCGTGCGATGGCGCCGCCGTCTGCACCGGGTGTACTCCCGGCGAGCGCGGTTACTGGTGCGTTGGAGTATAGCTATTTCCTCCGACCACCAGTGGACCCGCGTTTTGGCAGACGGCGGGCCGGACCTCCTCATGGATGCGTCACACACCTCAGTGAGTGACGCGCGAAAACCTATTGCCCTTTCGTCCACACCAAGGGATCGGCTTGGTGTGGGTTCACGCCGTTCAATCAGCATGGCAGCCTCTTCAGCCAGGTCCCTGTCGAGGCTTGCCATGTTCCACCTGGGGAATTTTAGGCGTCCCTCCCCATCCCGAGTAGGCGGTCGAGACTGGGGCGTATTGGAGACCGTCATCCGTATATATAGATGATCGGAGAGGATCTCCACGTCCTCCAGGACACGCCAATCCGCAACCCGTGCGGCTATGGCCGGGGTCGCAAACGTTACATCAACTATCGACCACCCGTTCCACCGCACGCACGTCGCGGCGTTGCCCCGGTTTACGACTTCAAGCCCCATTCCCACCGCCCAGTCGTGGAGGGTTTCCTCTCTTGGGTTGGTGACAGGAGAACCCCACGCCGGGTGTTTCGCGTTAAGGTCTCCCATCAGCATGATCGGTGCTGGTGTCGCGTTCCCGACCGCTTGACCCACTCCCTCAAGAAGACGTTCAAACGCACGCAGCGGCTCGTTGGGGGAAAAGTATGCAGCAATTATTGCAATACCTCCCCACTTTACCGCTGCGTACCCCCTACCATTTTGGATTCTCAAGAGAGGTGGGTTATTACCAAATTGAGGAACGGTTACCGCCACCAGCCCTTCCGTGTCTCCAACCCAATTGGGGAGAGGGGGGACGTAATAGGGCTCCGAAATTATTGCAGCACCAATTCCCCACTCCGCCACGTGCTGGACTAGGAGGTCTTGGGCACGGGCGCAGTGGTTGATATTGGCCTGCAGCACCTCCAGGCGTTGAGTATGCCGTGCTGGCATTAGTGCTCCATTTCTTGGGCCTCTGAGACCTCCCTCACGGTGGAGGCCAATTTACCCCTAGTGCGCGGGGGATTGCACGCCTTTCCCCCCATGACGTGTTTAGCCTGGCGTTTTGCGGCATGGCACACCGCGCACCATGGCTCCTTTACCTCACACCCGGCCATTGTGTGACCCGTTTTTCTGCAGCGGTGGCACAACATCGACCTGTCCACCGGGGATGGACACAGAGCCTTGGTGTGGCCTATGCCCATGCAGCGGAAGCACCGCATGGGCAGTGCTTCGAGCCCTTTGACTTTGGCGGACGACCATCCTACCAGAAGGCGTCCTGCCTCCACTAGCGTGTTGGCAGCCGCCACAGGGCAGGTCAGAATAGCTGCCCCTGTCTGGTCTGATGCCATACGTATGGCACCAACCTTTACTTGGCTCGGTGTACATTTTCCAGCCACTGCCGCTGCATCCCTTAGGGACTCCGGTGTCACCACCTCGTCAAAACCGGCGACCCTGACTTGCGCCGTCTTATATGGCCTCGTAACCTCCGCCTCTATAATTCGGCCCCCTGTTGCGCTTCTACGCACCGCCACGTGGTCCACCCCAAAGGACTGGAGTTTTAGGGTGGTGACCCTGGTCATTACCGACTTATAGTCCATTTGGGACTCCGGACATAGGGTTACCACCAACGCCGTCGATTTCGGTGGGGTGAATTTCTTCTTCTTTGTTGGCGCTTGCGCAGTCACCTTGCGGGCCTGGACCTGGGTGGGCCTTGTCTTCGCAGGGGGGAGAGATTTCTTTCCTTTCCCCTTTCAATGGGCTAACCTGGCACTATCTGAATCTCCAGTCCAGGAATAAGCCCGCTATCTAGCTAAAGCCTTCGAGTCTCACAACCTTCTAAGTAGCTTTTCAAATATTTGGTCATTTGAACGAAACGGCAGCGAGCGTTCATAAGTAGCCGTTCGAGTGAAATGAACGTTCAAATTCGGTTTCCTTTATATTTGGGTATCTCTCTACTTCTGAATGAAAATAATGTTTAAAACCATCCTAAGTAACCATCTTAACTAATATTATAAATGCGAAAGTGAGTTTTTTGTTTATTTGTTATGTACCTCTTCACGCTTCATCTACTGAACCAATCTTCCTGTAATTTCGCATACTCATAGTTGGAAGTACTGAGAAGGACATAGGGTACCTTTCATCCCGGGAAAAAGCACTGTTCCTGGGAGAAATTCACGCGGGCGAAGCCGCGAGCAAAAGCTAGTTTCTAATCTATACATTTAATAAAACAGTAAAAATATTTTGTCTGTAGTATTTTTGACTAAAATTGATAGAGGGACACTTAAAAAGAACAATAAAAAGCAAAAAAAATTTTTTGGAATTTCTTGTCTGTCTGTCTATCTGTCTGTCTGTCTGTCTGTCTGTCTGTATGTATGTACGCGTTTCACGCAAAAACTACTGGACGGATTTGAATGAAACTTTTTTGTTGTAAAGCTATTAAGCCTGGGCAACATATAGGCTATAATTCATTTTGAAAACTGGAACACCTGATGAAGAACCATAACAGAACAGCTAAACTATAAGAAATATGGAAATGGTGCCATAACAAAAGTCGTTCAACCTGATGAGCATTTTCTGATGACGTATAAAAATTGAAGATCTGGAACATCTGATGAATAGCTCCAAGAGACCAGCTACACTATAACATATATGGAAATGGCGCCTAAGCAAAAATCGTTCAACCTGATGAGCATTTTCTGCTGACGTATAAAAATTGAAAATCTGGAACTACTGATGAAAAGCTCCAAGAGACCAGCTACACTATAACATATACGGAAATGGCGCCTTAGCAAAACTTGGTAAATCTGATGATCATTTTCTGTAGACGTATAAAAATCGAAGATTGGAACACAGGAAACAGTTTGGAACACAAAAAGACTTTTCATCTTAGCCAAAGTCACGCGGGCGAAGCCGCGGGCAACAGCTAGCAAATAAATAAATATCAATATATACGGACAAATCACCCAGAGTTAGCCCCAAAGTAATGACCCAGGTCAATCTGAAAAATATCATTTTCCATTTTGACCCGACCGGAGATCGAACCCGGGACCTTCGGTTTCCTATTAGGTGAGCAGTCCGGCGCGCGGCGTGATTACCATTTTGCCACGGAGGTCGTCGAGGAAAAAATGCACGCGATGTACTTTTTCCTCTCAACAAGCGTAATTTATTCAGTATATTCAATGTTCTCCTAACTCAGTATTATAATACATTAGTCCCTTAACTTCTGTGAGGTCATTTGATGACGTGAATTCTAATATAAATGCTAATACTGTAGTTAACCTTTGCGTGAACTTGTTGGAACTTGCTGGGAAGCAAGGGATAGCTGTTTTAAGGGAATTAGTTCCAAACGCGACATCGAACTTTGCTAAATTGTCGAATTTGCGGAGGGTCAGATATTAAAGATGGCGATTTTCACGTGGTTTGATGAAATTATAATATCATTTTTCTTGTGTTCTGTATCCAAACCGAAGTATTTGCCTAATTAGTCATACTACATTGAATAATTGCTATTTTTACCCCTTTCACCGCGAACGTCGGATTTATCCAACAAAAACCACTGCTCCCTATTTCACATAACTTAATATAAGTATCCATATCTCTTTTTAGTTGTTTTCATGTATTTTATTTTTTATGCCTCGATCTGGGGGCACAATAACTGATATAAAATCTCGCGGAGAAAGGTCATTGGTAATGTTAATTTTATTAAAACAACGTGAGAAATAGACATTACGATTAAATATTTATCTGATCGTCAGTGTATGTGCTCGATGTTCACCCAAAAGTGCGTTAAAATTGTAGATAAAATATGCAGGGCACAGAGAACTATCGTAAACCTAACGATTGAATTTTGAAAATCGATATGGCAGTTTTTGGGGGAAAGTTAAAAAAAAAAAGAGAATGTATTTCATAAAGTTGCCGTATTAGGTTGGCCAAACATCTTTACTCTCCTTCGTCTTTATTGCTCTAAGTAATGTTCTTTTTTCATTTATATCCAGTACATCTAATTTGTTTAATGATGAATGAATGATCATTTAGGTATTATGAGTAAATATGTGTATAATGGCTCGAATGGAAATGAAATATCAGTTTCACCTAAGGTTATACATAGTTTTGTAACTCTAAAGTTTAAGCCGCCTAATGCGATCTCGGTTGGTGTAATCTGTGCGATGACTTCACTAATTGGAGCTCGTCTAGCCGCAATCAAATCAGACGTGCGATTAGCGTCTGGTTTCCATCAGATTATGTTATGTTGCTTGAGATACAAAGTAACCTGTGTGTTATACCAGATATTATTCTACCAATATATCAAATTTTATCAATAGTCGTCTAGTAGTTTTTGCTTCGAATCAGAAATGAGAAAATCCGTAGGAGAACTAAGGTAACCGACATAGCCCGCAGAATCGCGAAACTTAAGTGGCAGTGGGCGGGGCACATAGCTCGTAGAACAGATAGCCGTTGGGGCAGAAAAGTTCTCGAGTGGCGACCACGAACCGGAAAACGTAGTGTTGGCAGGCCCCCACTCGGTGGACCGACGACCTGGTGAAGGTCGCGGGATGCGCATGGATGCGAGCAGCGCAGGACCGGTCGTTATGGAAATCCTTGGGGAGGCCTTTGTCCAGCAGTGGACGTCTTTCGGCTGAGAGAAAGAGTTTTTGCTTAACAGAGAATACAAACTAACTTACTACTTCCAAGTCATCACGCCGGACAGTCACACCAGAGGTCCTGGGTTCGATCCCCGATCGGGTCAAGATGAAAAATGATCATTTTCAGATTGGCCTGGGTCTTGGATGTATACATATATTTGTTATACGAGTAAAATGTATAGTTGGCATAACACAAGGCTCGAATTTAACTCAATCTGTATGATTTGTTCGTGTTTATTTATTAGTAGGGATCATTGTAGGAATATTTGAATAAAATTATTAGATTTAAGTTTTATTTTGGACATTTGGCAATTCTTTGCTTATGGTAAGTAGTACAGTGATACTTAGAATATATTTTCAAGCCACATAACTGTAGATAGATACTTCCAGGGTTCCAGATCATCAAACAGAATATTATAACAGTATCATTACTTAACAATTCTGCCCGTAAATATACCTAGCCTTTAAACGCAAAACGGTATGTCGTAAAATTAAACATTTAGAAGCAATTAGTATTAATATATTGATGTGCGACTGTGCTAATGCACCACCAATGAGATTAATATTATATTAACCTTAATATGTACTACTAGATAGACAATAGATTGACAATGTTTGTTTATTAAGAAGATTATCGATTAACAATGATAATAATGCGTAAATCTAATAACTAACAGTCATTATAAATCTTCGCTTATAGAAATTACTAGCTGTCCCGCGGCTTCGCCCGCGTGAGTCTCGCTTAGATGAAAAATCTTTTTGTGTTCCAAACTGTTTCAGATGTTTCGGATTTTCGATTTTTATACGTCAGCAGAATATGCTCATCACGTTGAACAATTTTTGCTAAGGCGCCATTTCCATATATGTTATAGTGTAGCTGGTCTCTTGGAGCTTTTCATGAGATGTTCCATATCTTAAATTTTTACACGTTAGCAGAAAATGCTCATCAGGTTGAACGACTTTTACTAAGGCGCCATTTCCATATATGTTATAGTGTAGTTGGTCTCTTGCAGTTCTTCATCAGATGTTCCAGATCTTCAATTTTTATACGTTAGCAGAAAATGCTCATCAGGTTGAACGACTTTTACTAAGGCGCCATTTCCATATATGTTATAGTGTAGTTGGTCTCTTGCAGTTCTTCATCAGATGTTCCAGATCTTCAATTTTTATACGTTAGCAGAAAATGCTCATCAGGTTGAACGACTTTTGTTAAGACACCATTTCCATATTTCTTATAGTTTAACTGTTCTGTTCTGGTTCTTCATCAGGTGTTCAATTTTTTTAAATCAATTATAGCCTAAATGTTGCCAAGGCTTAATAGCTACACAACAAAAAAAGTTTCATTCAAATCGGTGCAGCACTTTCGGAGATTAGCGTGATCATACATAGAGACTGACAGACAGACAAAAAATTCAAAAAAAATTTTTTTGCTTTCTATTATTCTTTTTAAGTGTCCCTCTATCCATTTCAGTCAAAAATACTAAATTTACAGATAAAATATTTTTATTGTTTTATTATATGTACCAATAGATAATAGGAAATATTTGAACCGACAATATAGTACAATTAGAGTTCTTATTTGTTTAGTTTGCTGTCGCTATCCAATTAAGTTATATACGTTTGGGCTATTTGGTTCAGGATAAATTCAAAAACATTTGCAATATTTCGACTGGTGAAAGTACTCATGAATATGAGCCACTTTTTGTATGGGACCGAACCAGATATCTTTAAAAAAATCAGCCCATATATTTTTTGGTACTGTAAAATAGTATGGAACAGATTTTTTTGGGATATTAGAGTTGGTCCCATAAGAGTTGTTCATAGTCATGAGTAGAAATGACAATGTTTTTGTATTCACATTGTATAAAATATTTGAAAAGTAAGAATAAACTTACCCAATTGTTAAATTTATTCACAGATTAACCACTCTATGAAGCAATCACTCTAAAACCATCTACATCATGATAGTCAAAGGCAGAATCATCCTTCCAGTGCGGTGGAATGAACTCAAAATGCCAGGATTGTGGCCTCATAAATATTCATCCTGCTATCCAGGTCACTGCCAGGCTGAGCTAACATTTACCTAGATTCTCAATAAGATCAGCGGCTAGTTTAAATTCTTAATTGTTCTACATTTCTAGATATCTAGATGGTTGACTTCATGGGTATCCCAGGTCACTGCCAGGCTGAGCTAACATTTACCTAGATTCTCAATAAGATCAGCGGCTAGTTTAAATTCTTAATTGTTCTACATTTCTAGATATCTAGATTATTGACTTTATGGGCTCCACCCAAAAAAAACCTGCCTCCTAGAAGGCCCCGGCAAAGATGGCGGTATGACTTAGATTCACACTCTGCAGAATGGTAATCAATAGCTCAGGATATAGATAAATGGAGGGAAGAGAGGGAGGCCTTTGCACAGCAGTGGGATCTACAGGCGTTTGTGAAACTCGCGCTTGAGCGCAAGTTGGCGCCTTGGTATATTACCTATTTTTCAACTCCCTCCATCGTGAACAAAGTGCTAACTCGCGCTCAAGCAACGGTTTACAGGGGTGGGATGACCGCGGGTAACAACTAGTTTATTAAATAAAAATCAACAAATATAAAATTCTGTTGTTATAACTGATAGAAAACGCACAGCCAAAACTACTGGGTGTAGGAAGCTGAAATTACGTAGGTTCCTTATGGAGTGCATGGGAGCACTAAGAGTGGATTTGCCAATATTCACACGGAAACAAAGTCCCTTGTTAGTAAAATCTATAATATACTTTTTTTTTTTTTAATAATTTATAATATACTTATTTTAAAGAGGGTGATACAAATTGACATATCTAGACAAAGATTAAGCCGCTGCTCCGTATGTAGAAATTTTAAATTTTGCGTACAGATTTTCTTTAATAAAGAGTAGGTAAGCACTAAAGTTGTATTATTACCCCACCTTACTTTGAAAGTAGCAGTAAATTTAACAGAAGGCAAAATATAGCCAGTTGACAAATAGTCAAAATTTAAGGCTGTAAATGTCAATATTTACTGTTTAGTTTGACCGGTCGTTATGGAAATCCTTGGGGGAGGCCTTTGTCCAGCAGTGGACGTCTTTCGGCTGAGAGAGAGAGAGAGAGTTTGACACAAACTTTTACAATAACTTCATAATTATGGTGCAATCTATCCTAGTATAACCAAATTACATGCCATGGATGATAGAGATGGATGAGGATGGCTGCCATGCTTCATCACTTGATTATATTATCTCGAAATAGTTTTCTTTTCTCTATATTAAATATAATTTCTACCTCCATACATGGAACATATCGCTCCAAATATACCTTCAAAATATCTGCTTACATTTCTAAGCTTAGAATAGCATCACAAGCTCATGTTTTTGTTGGCTAATGAAAACGTTCTGTAATTCTAGGACAGATGGCCATAGAGGACAGATGGCCAATCGAAATAAATCGAAAAGTTTCCCAGAGATGGCAGTACCATAGATTTAGTTCGACGGCCGTTACCGTACCGGTGACACTGTGCACGTTTTTGGGAAGAAAAAAAAATTGAAAAGTGTGTATTTTGTAGTCTTTGTTTACTTCAGATGTGAAAATTTCTTGTGGGTGTTACTGATCAATCGAATAAGGTATGTAGACGGTAATTATTATGTATATTTTTGACAATTTTGTTGAAAGCATGTTCTTACCTCACAAATAACCTCAAAATGCAGTAGTACTTTCATTCTAATTTTTTGAATCGACGAGTGGTATTTGCTTTTATTAAATTTAAGGATAGATGGCCAATTTTTTTTGAGGTGAGATGGCCATATGGCCATCTCACCTTAAGGTAAATTTTTGAAGTTTGAAATATGTAGTAAAAATATAGTTTAATCTTTATTTTCTTACCCGACCAACCTAAAAGTAGGTTAATGTTTTTGATGAAATGTATATGTTAGTTGAGTATTTGTATTTTAAGTAAATTTAATATATGTAGCACCAAAACTTTGTTTAGATTAATTAGATATTTGTTTTTATTAATACAGATGCCGAATCGATACGTTCGCAAGACTGGTCGTGGCAGTTGGAGTCAAGTCGATTTGACGCAAGCAGTTGAAGCAGTAAGTGCTAAAAATGTGTCTGTACGGCAAGCAGCATTGGAGTATGGTGTTCCACGAAAAACTTTAGAGAGGCGTCTTAAATCTCAAAATTATACTAAAGGTCCTATGGGCCCATCATCCGTTTTTGGTAGCGAGCATGAAAAGAGACTAGTGAAACACATATTGAATATGCAGAAATATTGCTTTCCATTAACACCTAAAGATTTAAGAAGCATTGCATTTCATTTTGCTGAACAATTAGGTTTAAAGCATTCTTTCAATAAGGATAAACAAGAAGCTGGTTATGTCTGGTTGCAGTCTTTTTTAAGTAGAAACCCTGAAATAAGGACAAGAAAGGCAGAAGGTGTGTCTATAGCGCGTTGTCAAAGTTTAAACCGCACGGAAGTAAATGCTTATTTTGATATACTGCATGATTTACTTGAAAAATATGACTTATTTGATAAACCATCGAAAATTTTTAATATGGACGAATCTGGGCTGCAATTGAATATGCGCCCTGGTAACGTACTGGCTCAAAAAGGATCAAAAGCTGTTTGCTCTCAGACTTCAACAGAAAAAGGAGAAACAATTACAGTAATTGCTTGTTGTAATGCAGAAGGGGTATTCCTCCCACCAGCATGTATCATGAAAGGGAAAAATAAAAAACAAGAGTGGCAGGATGGAATGCCTCCTGGATCTGTGCTTTTCATGTCACAAAAGTCTGCTTATATCAATACTAACATCTTTTTTGAATGGCTAAAAACTCATTTCTTACCACGCAAACCTCCAGGACAAGTTTTACTAATTTTAGACGGCCATACATCGCACTGCAACTCTGTAGAGATGCTAGAGTTTGCTGCTAACAATGATATTTGTTTGTTTACGCTTCCCAGCCACACAACACACTATCTTCAAACTCTTGACAGATCTGTATTTAAATCGCTTAAAGCATTTTATTATGAAGCATGTCGAGTGTGGCTTAAAAGAAATCCATGGAGACGTCTTACTCGGCTCCAATTCGGAGAATTGCTATCGACAGCTTGGAGCAAATCAGCAACTTATGACAATGCTGTAGCTGGTTTCAAAGCAACAGGAGTTTATCCTTATAATCGGAATGCTATCCCTGATTATGCATTTATTGGTTCTATTCAGGACAATGAGGACACAAATATAGATGAATCTATTAGAAACCAAGCTACAGGAAAAAACATCACCTCAGATGTAGAAACAATCATACCAGGACCTTCTGGAACTCAAAATCCACGAAAGAGTAGCAGCGCTTCCCTTCCTGATATAGAAGAAATCATGCCAGGACATTCTGGAGTTCAAAATATACGAAGAAGTAGCACCCCTTCCCTTCCTGATATAGAAACAATCATGCCAGGACCTTCAGGAATTCAAAATATTCGAAGGAGTATCACCCCTTCCCTACCTGATATAGATATTAACTTACCAGGACCTTCTGGAATTCTAAATATACGAAGAAGTAGCACCCCTTCTCTACCTGATATAGATATAAACTTACCAGGACCTTCTGGAATTCAAACTACTCGAAGAAGCAGCACTATTTCCCTGCCTGACATAGAAACAAAATACACTTCTCAAGATGAAGAAAAAATAAACTTTTCTCCTACTACTGGAAAAAATAGTCCTTCATTGCTTGCTCCTGCAACACTGTTTGAAGATTTGATTGACTCAACTATAGAGGTTGAGGATAAAAGTACACCAAAGAAAAAATCTGACACTGTGATGCATTTTTTGGAACAAACATCAATAAAAGACACAGATAAGTATGTACCAAAGGAGACTCCTTCTAAATTTTTAAATAACATATCACCGATACCTTTAAAGGTTTATGAAGCAAAGAAACATTCCAAACGAGTTGCTACGATATTAACCTCAGAAAGTCACATTAAGTATAAGTAATAAGAGTGCGAGGAAAAGAAAAATAAAAAGCAAGAGAAACAAAGCAAAGCAACAGGAAAAAATATAAAAGGAAAAAAACTGACAGTAAATGTGAAAAGCGAGCAAAAGCAAGTTAAATTACGTAAGAAGCGAGTTAAGGGTCAAGGAGATTCAACAAATAAAAACGGTGAAGATCAGCCAATTGAAAAAAAAATCAAGAAAGAAAAAAATACTGGAAAGGAATTAACACTAGAATCTTGTATTGATGACTGTGTAGGATGTGGAGATAATTACTATAAAACCGAATTGATTGAAGATTGGATTGAATGTATGATTTGCAAGAGGTGGGTGCATGAAAACTGTACGGAGTTTAAAGACAAATGCCACCCCTGTGGTAGAATAGAAAAGGAGAAGGCTAAAATTAAAAGGCGAGCCTAATTATCCTATGGCCATCTTATGTCAATTGCTATGGCCATCTCATATTGATTAGTTTAGGTGAGATGGCCAGTCTAGAGTTAAAAAAAAATAAGTTTGATTGAAGAATGATTAATGATAAGTTACTTTTGACTGCTTTTTAAGTTGATTAATAAATATACTGTTTAAAAACCTAAAATGACTTTTCTTATTTTAATAACAAGTTGTCCAAATAACCTCCGAAAAAAATCATGGCCATCTATCCTTTAATTACCCTAAACTTTTACAATAACTTCATAATTATGGTGCAATCTATCCTAGTATAACCAAATTATATGCCATGGATGATAAAGATGGATGCTATGCTTCATCGGTTGACTATATTATCTCGAAATAGTTTTATTTTCTCTATATTAGGTATAATTTCTACCTCCATACGTGGAACATATCGCTCCAAAAATACCTTCAAAATATCTGCTTACATTTCTAAGCTTAGAATAGCATCACAAGCTCATGTTTTTGTTGGCTAATGAAAACGTTCTAAGTCCAATATCGCGAGGTAATGAGTTTAGTTTCTATGAGCTCATTAACGAGCAATGTCGGCCATTATACGCCTTTTGAGCTGCACCAAATTGGTTGGTTAACGCTTTGACTACACATGGATGTGCTGTTTGTGATATTTTTGTACAATAGGTTTGCTCTTGACCACAATCTTGCGGTGTAACGAGCTTACCTAGAAGCAGCCAGCACTCTGGTTTTGAAGAGAGTCAGGTTGTATGTGCTCGGAAACACAGACGAATGTTGAGTGTTGAATGTTGTTTATAAGCGTAAGATTTGTTTTAGTATTTAGGAACTTGACCCACCACTGAGTAGATAAATATCCTCCTTTTTGCGAAAGCTCATGTAATGGCTCATGCGTACAACATTACTGAAAGTATTATGTGGTAAATTACTTACTACTCAACTTACTCCGCTGGCTCAGTCACCCCAAAGTGGATCTTGGCCTCCGATACGAGAGAAAATCATAGACTCTTATTCTATTATTGGTAAGTTATAACTTGAAAAAATTTCTCAAGGAAAAAATGTCGTGTGAATTTTTTAATTAGGTAAATAAGTCTGTTGTAACAATTATCCGCTCGTCTTTCTTTATTATATAGCTACGCCTTATTAAGGTATCCAATGATAACAAATATTCAGTTATAGATTTTTAAATAAGTTATAGTAGTTTTAATTTGTAAATAAGTCATTTCAAGCTATAATGCCAATTCATTGAGTATTCCCGACTGTGTGTATTGTGTACCTACAATTGCCATTACCATAGGATTACTTCACCTATTTAAAAGGTTCTAATTACGTTATCAACTGTACTGTTTAAACTCACGAACAGTTTTAAAGTTCTATTTGAACTTTAGCTAGAAGATTTTCCAGATTTGAAAGATTAAAATTATTTAATTTACTATCTTTCACCAGCGGCTTCGCCCGCGTGAATTTCCCATGGGAACAATGCTTATTCAAGGGATAATATGTACCCTATGTCCTTTACAGTACTTCTAACTATGTGTATGCAAAATTTCAGGAAGATTGGATTAGTAGATGAAGCGTGAAGAGGTAACAAACAAACTCACTTTTACATTAAATGTGAAAGTGAGTTTGTTGAAATATTTGCATACTTAACCTATATATCCTAACTAATATTATAAATTTTATATTTCGTGCTAGACACAATGTAAAATCGAGAAACGGATCACCGAAGCGGTGGTAGCCAAATGGTAATGACACCCGCCTGAGGTCGTATAGGACCTGGGTTCAAATCCTACCTACCTGTGTCACATGAGTTTGTAGACCAATCTGATTCATGTATATACCATAGACCACCACCTGCTTCCGGTGAAGGAAAACATCGTGAGGAAACCTGCACATTGGTTGACTGTATAGTTTATTAGTGTGTATACGGTACGTATACACACTGCCTATAGGCAGTAGTCATCTAGTGATGGCGGTAGTCGTAAAAGTTATGTCAGATGCCTTTAGGCGGCATGAATAAATTCTGACACCAGTGTTAGTATTAACACACTCGATAAGAAGAAGAAGACCATGTAAAATATCAACATTATTCTATCAAAACACGGTACAACAATCCGCTTAGCAGAAATCATATTCACCCAAATGTAGACTCGCTGAAAAATGTCAAGGGTCGAAAGGTCTAATCCTAGGAATGAATAACAAGTGTTGAAAATATTTAAAAAGTGCTTCAAATAATCCCTCTTTCTGGCTACGTATGTGCCATATGTGCCATTATATTATGCATTATTTCACTACCTTTTATGTCATAGCGTGAAAGTTTTGACATACATCATCCTAGATTACCTACTCAGGTTTTGTTAGCTACTAACTTTTGCCTTGGCTTCGCCCGAGAGAATTTAATTTTCAAGGAATATAACAATACTTCTCGTATTGTTATATTCCTTGCATTCCTCCGAGTGACATAGGCTATTTAAGTTGTCAGTCGTGTTTCTTTTTTACACGACTGACGAAAAAAGGAGTGTTATGTTTTCAGCGTTCATGTATGTATGTAAGTATGTATGTACGTTTCTTTATTCCACCATAAGTCCTGAATGGCTTAACAGATTTTGATGTGAGAGGTATTGTTAGATTCTTGTATTCCTCCGAGTGATATAGGCTATTTAAGTTGTCAGTCGTGTTTCTTTTTTTTTAATAATTAGCTTGTTTACTGTCGTATAAAATACAGCACATACAATGAGGGATTTTTCTGACAGCTAATTAAGAAAAAAAATCAATATAAAAATATCTCAACGGATGGAGTTTTATTGAAAGCCGAGTTGTAATAATGGCTGTATCTATATTGTGCGCTTTTTATTAGCAGCCAGAGGCAGAAAAAAAATCACCTAACAATTTGACAGTTGCACAAATCACAATATTGATACTTTTTAGAAGTTTTATTTTTTTTAATGAAATTTTGCTTTTTGTATGGAACTTTTCCTCTCGCCTTTGCTTAAGCGCCATCTATGAAGTCATCTGAAACTATTTTTTTTTTATTTGGGTCTCGGAAAATCCCTCATTGTTAGTTGTATTTTAGCTTTAGTAACTAAGGAACATAACATCAATTAGGCCTATGGGTGTGTTTGCGAGGCGTCATAATCTCCAAAATTGCTCATGGCCAAATTAAATTGATTTAGGCCGAAACTTTAGCCTATTGACCGACATAATCGAATCTCGACCTAATCCCATGGAGTCTCCAATCAATTAACAATTTCATCCCAGTTTGAAACTATAAGACAGCGCCGACACGTACTAAGCTGTACAGGGTGATTTGTAAAAAACCAGTAATCTTTCTAGGGGTGAAAGTAACCCATGAATAATGAGCAACTTTTTGTAAGGGACCGACTCTGAAATCTCAAAAAAAAATCCACTGTTTTTGAGATTAAAGTACCGTACATATAGTCATATTCATAAGTACTTTCACCCCTAGAAAGGCTACAGGTGTTTTACAAATCACCTGTATAATATTCATATACAAATTGCAATTGGAGTAAGAATTCCGAATGTCGTTTAAAAAGCAACTAGGTACTTAATACACATTATACAGGATGTTTTTTAAATCATTGGCATCCTTTCTACTGGTGAAAGTACTCATGAACATGAGCAACTTTTTGTATGGGACCGACTCAATCCGATGGAAAAAAAAATCAGCTGTTCCATACATTTCGGGTGAGTAGGTATTGGAAAATAGTATGGAACAGCAGATTTTTTTCCATCGGATTGAGTCGGTCCCATACAAAAAGTTGCTCATGTTCATGAGTACTTTCACCAGTAGAAAGGATGCCAATGATTTAAAAAACATCCTGTATAACATTATTTTTTAAGTTATTTTTTACTATATATGGATTCTTTTTTACTAACACATATGAATTTGAATTTTAATATCATTAATACACACTGTTACAAATAGCAGATCGAACAAAAAGTACAAACTGTGTAAAACTTCTTTTCTCCGTTATTTGGCGTCATTAATGAGCTTTAAATGCGATAAAGCAGCGCGGTGCCCCGCGCTATGCATGATATCAAATGAATAGCATAGCAGCACATAACATCGCATCGGATGCGCTGGTGCGACGAATTGAACAAATTTAATAAAGGGTAGCACGATATAGTCTTATATCTTAGATAAAGAGTCTTGGAAGAAGCAGCTAGAGAGTCCTTTGCCCAGTACTGGGACATTTCTTCTTCTTCTTCTCTCAGCCGAAAGACGTCCACTGCTGGACAAAGGCCTCCCCAAGGATATGGCATATACATTTATGGCTATTGAATAAATAACATCGCATCGCGCCACGCGGCGGCGTTTTAAGGCCATACAAATCCCAGTATGAACAAAAATTACGTACTTTTACACAAAATACGAATTACGACGTCCGAAAGAAATTTAGAGTAAAATAAATAACATACATTTTCAACTTTCCATACTAAGTCCTATCAGCTGATCGACTAATTTGTATGGGATGCAAAAAAATATTTTTTCATTTTTTGGCATAGATTTTTATTGTAACTTGCTCAATTTTATCAACCAAATCTGCTGCGAAAATTTCGCCAATGGTTTCAAAATAACCCTATATTAAAAAAAAAGTTATAACTTTTCCAGTCTATTGGATGAAATCTGGAATTCTTAAAATACTGAAAGAGAGCATCTGAGCGTAAAGTGATTGTCACCGTGATTTAGTGTGCCTGAGTCAGATTCACTGGATTTTGGCTCGCCAGTCGCTTTGGAGGCTTTCCAGACTGTTTTTGGGGATTATTTCATTGGTTCAATTGTTTTGGGAATTAAGTGACATGTTATTGAAAGCTCTGCGGGGTATTTCAATGAAAATATTGGCACAAGATGGAGAAATTTAATAGAGATAAATTGATTATGATGGTTAAAGTTTTCGTTATTATTTTTTGTCAACTTTAATTTAACTTTATTTAGACATCTTCTCTCAGCCGAAAGACGTCCACTGTTGGACAAAGGCCTCCCCCAAGGATTTAATCCATGGAGGGTTTTGCCGTAATCGCCACGCTTGGCAGGCGGGTTGGCGATCGCAGTGTGATGGCTTAGTACGCGGAAAGATGCTGCTGCCCATCCTCCGGTGTTTTAAATCCCTTAGTCGCCCCTTACGACACCCACGGGAAGAGATGGGTTGGTGCTATTCTAGGGCCACACCACAGGCCACAGACATATTAAATCTCAATTGAAAGTTTTTAGAATCATCATAAAATCTTTCTTAAAAACAAAATTTAGTTTAAATTATCTAAACAAAGATTTTTAATATTTTGTCTGAAATAATTAAATAGGCAACAATAAAGTAATATCTAAAACTACTGCTACATTTAACATTCTACATCAGAAAGTACCGTTAAAACCGTTTTAAAACCTCAATTATAAAACCTACTATAACAATCCCAAAATCTACTAACAACGTGGAAATAGAACAAAGGAACTGAAATTTGAAAGTTAAATCGATTTATAACAATCACTGTTGACAAGGAAAATTATGATCGATGGCGGAGAGATAATGGGATGCCGGTTATAGATTGATCACGCTGCTAATTTTTGGGGAACTATTTCTACAGGTAAATTTATTTTTGGGATCAATTATAATAATGCTAAATCAGAACAGAAACCTTTATTTCTTTTTAAAGTGAAACAATACCATATTTTGTTTATGAAATACCACAGTAGAACTAACATAAACATAGTAATATATGCGCTGCCAGCGAGGCCGCAGGCCGAGCTGCGTCTTAATAGCAAAGAGCAAAAGCCAAAATAGCCAAAAGGCTTTTCACCCGATCCGAACCGTCAACTAATATATGTAGATAGATGGTTTCTTGCTAATTTCCAAACAATAATTGAACAAAATCTTAACAGCAAGAGCAAAATTGCCCTGCACAGCACGCGAGGTGCTTTCACTTCACGCCCCATGTGACAATTAGAACATCAAATCAAATTTAAGCGTTTCGTCTGGTTCTTTATAACCCGCTATATCTTCACTGGACCACGACGGTCCACTGACTACTACACCACGGACTGGAAATGCCGTGAAAACCGAATCAAGTGCGGGGTCGCCTGAAAGCCTATGTGATGGTGGAGTTGTCGTATTATCATGTCCCAATTGCCATTCCTTCTGTACCATAGAAGATCTCAATGAGGCCAACGATAAGGTGCCAAATATTGGCCAAAAATTATCTGATTTGCGATTTCAAGATGATGATAAATAACCCCCTGTTTTAGGTGAGCGTAAAAAGCATCAAGGAGGTGCGTCACGACTAGAGATGGGCGCTTGGATAAATTTCGGGAAGGTAAAAATGGGAAAGAATGGGTAGAATTGGTAAAAAATAATTTATACCCATTTATACCCGATATTTTTTATTTATACCGGGTAGAAATTATAATGAAAGTAAATAATTATCCTTATTTACTTTAAACTGACAAAATAACAATTAAGTAAAAATATTAGGTATGTTTTGATTATAAGGAAGATAAATAACTGGTTGTTTTCGGTTCAAATATAAAAAAAAAAAACAAAAACAACAGATTTAAAATCTTATGTATTCAAATAATGTTTTGAAAATAATGATGCATATTCAGTATATGGATGTTTCACTCAATTGTATTATAGACTAACTTTTGCCCGCGGCTTCGCCCGCGTGATTTTCCCACGGGAACAGTGGTTTTTCCCGGGATGAAAAGTATTCTATGTCCTTCTCAGTACTTCTAACTATGTGTATGTGAAACAGGAAGATTGAGTAGATAAAGCGTGAAGAGGTAACAAACAAACTCACTTTCGCATTTGTAATATTAGTTAGGATTAGGATTTGGAGATAACTTCGTAATATTTTTCTATTGAGAAAATTTTATGCAATCGTGTTTTTGAGAGAGTTAGTGTAGGGTTACGTACCTACATCACACTGTACCATTATGTCATATGTATACTTATGTTTGTTTTAATTGTTTATGTTACTTCAACGGAGCGGAGACTACATCAGTAGTTCTCCGGCGTACATATTAAACGGTCAACTCAATCCAGTATTTCAATCAGTGCTAGTGCCCAAATGAACTATTTTTAGGACAGAACACGCTTAGACACTTCCATTATTACAGTAATTACACAGAGACAATTTAATTATACTGTTCATATACAATCACAGTATATTGGTGACCCTAAACACAGTATATTAGTAATTAAAATTGCTGCATTTTAATTTCAAATTCAGTTTTTTCATTATTACTGATATTACAGACATTCGTGTAAAGCAATCTGGCCTAGTACGGCGGCGGGCCTTACGATTCGATGATCGCCTAGCCGTTCAATAGAATTCCGGCATTTGGAAAACTTGTTCGTCGCCCCGGCATAACATTTATTGTCTAAAACCAGTTGGCTGTGAATGAGTCAGAATTAAGATATATCTTGTCAGGTCTTTTTGTAACCAAAACGTAAATTGCACACGTTATAAGTATATTTTTTTACACAGTACTTAATTTAAAAACTGAATATGTGCTTAAACACTTTATTTCATAATAAATCTTAACGATAAAATATCGTAATTACAACCATTTTAATTGATTTTAATTTTTACCCGGTGTAAATTAAAAATTCCTGGAAAAAATTGGGTATAAATGGATAAATTTCCGAGTCTCGGAAATTTATCGGGTAAATGCCCATCTCTAGTCACGACACGAGGATCCCGGCGACTCGGCCCGATGCTCACTCGACCCGCCGCGGGCCGAGTCACCGGATTTTTAAATTAATTTTTATTTCTTCCGGCGACTAAAAATTTCTAAGGGCATGCATACCGGAATTCAGGAATATCGTAATTCCGGTATCTCGGACAGATTTTTTCGATATTTCAATACCGGAATTGAAGGGCCAAATACCGTAATACCGGTATTCTTTTTTTTTTCTTTTTTATTAAAATTGGGCTTGCTCTTGACCACAATCTTGCCCGAGGACACAGATGAGGTCTACGGTGTAACGAGCTTACCCAGAAGCAGCCTATTTACTCTGGTTTTGAAGAGAGTCGGGTTGTACGTTGTACGTGCTCGGGAACACAGACGCAGGCAGGGTTCCAACGTGGTTCCAACGCTTCGCTGTGCGCATTAAGAATGATGATGAAAAGCGCTTGGTGCGTGCGGGAGGAATATAAACCAAGAAGGGATGATAGCCCGCAGTGCGTCTTGTTCATTAAAAAAATATAAATAATTATATACTATGCGATTTAAATGCTATCGGTTTTTGTAATTTTTGTCAAGTTGTCAGCTTGTCATTCAAAACCATTCGAAACTAACTCCACTAAACTGACTTTTTGTACGACGTGCAAAAAAAAATGAAAAAAATTAGAAATAATAAATTTTTATAAATGTTTATTTATAGTATTTTATTTTGCACTAAATGAATTACATAAAATTAAAGTAAAATTAAATGCAAATATAATTTTTCTAAAAAAAATGATTCGTCAAACTTCGGTATGTAATTGCCACTAACCAACGCATGGAGTAATTTAGAAATGTTTATATAAAAAATATGTACCTACTTAGTTTTTCACTTGATTGGTTAGTTGCTACCCGGTCCCCGCGCTGTTTCCTCCGCCCGCACTGAGCTCGTACTCTATAATTTTGCAAACTTTGCAGTCGTCAATATCTTATAGCGAGTGTGCACGTATGTGGTGTAGTGATTAGACGATTGTTCTTTTATTTAAATACACTATGTTATCTAATAAGTATAGATTCATAGAGATTAAACAAATTGTGCCAATTCCGGAACCAGTACCGGAATTCCGGTATTAGGTCTCTAGTACCGAAAATCAGTTCCGGTATTGATAACTTTCCGGTATTGCATGCCCTAAGTGAGTAGTCCCTCACAGTTTTTTTAAAAAATCTATTGTTTAAACCATAGAGCTAGCAAAAATTTTTTTTATTTTATTTAGAGGCACTGACAGCTGAGGAAGCGGGATGACAGATATGGTTTTTACCTATGTTGGTGAAGGACAGGTAATATCTTCTGTGAATCCAATTTTCAGTAAACTTTGACAATCGAAGCTTAATTTGGAACTGATATTGTATTGTAAACAAACCTTATAAGTTAATTTATTCCCTTATTATTATAGATAAGCTTTTTAAAGTTTCATCGAGTGAAAATGGTGACGTGTAGAGTTCTGAATTGTGATTCATCTTCTAATAGAAATGCCAATCAATACTCTTTTCACAGGTAAATGTTGTTTACAATAGTTGAATTTCAGTGGGCTTGTTCTGTTGATATACATAGATATGTTCGTCTCAATGAAGTATTTTTCGTGTATTGTATTGTTTTCTTGTAAGAAAATGTATCATCGCATATTAAAAGTAACTATTTAAGAAAATATTGAGTATCGAAATATTGGCATTTTTCGAGGCAACTGCTAGGGTAGGACACTTTTTATTAACGCAATTTTTATCGATAATTATACCTCCGGTACTGACCGGAGGTATAATTATCGATAAAAATTCAAAACATCATTTTCGGTTCAATATATAACTGAAAACTAATTCGAAACTTAGAAAAGGTTCAATTATCGTCAAGTACATTTTGCAAAAAATATTTTTCTTAGCTAAATACATACTTTTCTTCGATTTCAGAATCACCACTGATCGGCAACGACGGCACACTTGGCTTAAAATAATTAAAAATGCAACTTGAATAATGCAACCAAATGAAGGATCTCGCATATGTAGTGACACTTCGACAACAACGACTTTTACATTGCTGGTGGCAAGATACGAAAATCTGCTATACCAACTAAGTTTGTAACTAACTTTCATGCCCTAATTTAAAGGGTGGGGGTGATTTACTACAATTATATGCTGAGAATTTTGTTTATCTCGTTTATTCCAAACCCTAGTTATAAGGGGTTCAAAAAAATCACGAAGCGCTTCGAGAAAAGGCAGATAGTGCTCTTGCGCTTCATTTGGCTTGTCTTGGATGACTTTTATTACGACTATTTGGCTTGTCTTGGATGACTTTGATTTTGACTTTTGCTCTTCGAAAACATTGCAATTTTAAAAGAGCAGTCCGTTGAAACTGTATTATGCAATTACCATTTATGACTGACATGACTTATTACTGTGCCCACGACTTCGTCCGCCCATTAATTATTATTGTTAATACGAGTATTAATATCATCAAGACGAATGGAAAAAAAGGAATGGTTTTCTATTTTTTTTTCCATATCTCTCATGAATAGTCACAGACTGGTTACAGTTTTTTTTTATATGTATAGACCATATGTACGTACATATAGATATAAAAATAAATATTTAATTTTGATTAAATCCAATCTTTATTTTTATTACAAACCTCATTGTGTAGAAAAATAATCAAAATTATACGTCAACGTGATTAGGAGATATTACCGTAAATGTTGCGATTTTTCGCATAATTTGTTTTTCAGACAGGAATCAAAACCTATGGGGTATCTACTTCCTATTGACCTAAAATTGAGAAATTTGGCAACAAAGGTACTACTGGCACTACTAGGTTTTTATTTATGTAGTATCGATACAAAATGTCGATGCTTAGTTGTAAGGTCACATCACTTTCATACACTGTCATTAAATTTGAAAAACGTTTTTCGGCTTCATTTGACAACCAAGCTTATCAGTCTATTAAAGAATGATTTTTTTTTCTATGTCTATGGTTTAAACCAATAAGTACAGTCAGGCAAAAAAATGATTAAAGCAATAAATCTTTTCAATAGTTTTGTGTTCAAAGCTCATCCATTTTTTTTTTCAGTATTTTTTGTATAATTTGGAGTTAATTAAAAAACCTGAAATATGAGGTAAAAAGTTCTTAGTCTAATCTAAGTGGTCTTCAATCAATCTAGTTGTGTTTGATATTAAGGCTGGGCGCAAACCTATGGTTTTCTGTTGAGCAATTCAGATGATGATAGTACGTTGATTATTTTTTGATTATGTATGAGACGATATTTTTATTTAATATTGTTAAGACTGATTTTGAGATTTTTTATTTATTTAATTGTTGGAGTTGGAGCAAGATTTTTGCATTTTATTTTAAATAACATGAACAATAATCAAAGGGAAACATTTTTTTGCCTTTTTATACATTAAATAAAGATATTTTTGAATCGAGTTCCGTTTTTTGATTAATCCCTTTTAACATTAACATTTTTTCACCTGACTGTACTCTTTTTGGTTTGAACAATAGTTTATTTTTATTTGTCAGTAGTCCCAGTCGCTGGAAGGAAAAAAATAAAATTAAAAAATCCGGCGACTCGGCCCGCGGGTCGAGTGAGCTTCGGGTCGAGTCGCTCCTGCAACTCGGAATTCTGTGTGCAGATGAAGGTCCGTATTACACTTTGACACTAGACGAGACACAAATGAAGTTTTATTTGTTATCCATACTTCATTCGTAATAGAGTGAAGACGTACGCGCAAATTAGTTTTCTTCGTTGCTCTCTCTTCTAAAATATAACATCGGAAAGCTTTTACAGCACTGGAACAGTAAAAGTATTTAATTACAGATATCTATCGATCGCCATTTTGTTTGTTTTTGAATCCCTGCGAGCAACGGTTGCAGCTAGGATTTCGTATTCAACACTTCTCATTCAATACTTGAACTACTATTTCTAACTACCTTATTACTTACCGACTTTTAAGTGTCAAATGGAGAAAGTCATACGAGAAAACGTATTAAAACTTTAGTATCTTTCTTTAATCTTCTTTCAAATCAAATCATTTATCTTCTATACATATAATAAAAACAGTAAAAATATTTTGTCTGTACATTTAGTATTTTTGACTGAAATGGATAGAGGGACACTTAAAAAGAATAATAGAAAGCAAAAATTTTTTTTGGAATTTCTTGTCTGTCTGTCTGTCTGTATGATGTACGCGTTTCACGCAAAAACTACTGGACGGATTTGAATGAAACTTTTTTTGTTGTATAGCTATTAAGCCTGAGCAACATATAGGCTATAATTTATTTTGAAAACTGGAACACCTGATGAAGAACCTTAACAGAACAGCTAAACTATAAGAAATATGGAAATGGTGCCTTTATTCAAACAAAAGTCGTTCAACCTGCATGATGAGCATTTTCTGCTGACGTATAAAAATTGAAGATCTGGAACATCTGATGAAAAGCTCCAAGAGAGATTTTTCATCTAAGCGAAACTCACGCGGGCGAAGCCGCGGGCGACAGCTAGTTATAATATATAGATATTCTTTCTTTCTTGCTAGCTAGAAATGGTGTAAAATTTTATTTAAGTATAGTATACATAAGCAGTAGATCAGAAGTGATTTGGATAAAAACCGAAAAATAGACCTAATAAATTGTTATATTTAATTCAAATTTTGATCAAAATCCTCTCAATTATTGAGAACTGATTTATCAATAAATATACATTTACAGCATAAAAAGTATGTATGTAAAAATTGAGATAATTTTCATCAAAAACAATTTCAATTTTGTCTTCTTTTCGTTCAGTGATTTTGAAGTTCATTTTTATTATTTGAGTACCGAATAAAGACCGAATACAGTAAATATAACGCGAATGTATCGTCTGATTGTAGTTTACGTAGAAATAGAAAAAACTCAGTTTCGATGGGTAACGAGCGCTGTGGATTTCACACCCACTACCACTGGCCTGATGCTGGCTTTCTTTGCGTTTTTATTTTCTTTTGTATTCTTGACGAAAAACCGGACGTAATTAGGTATCGGACAAATAACCATGTCTAGGCTAGCTAAGTGATCTTAAATATTACTGTATATAAGTTTTTACGATGATGTTAAAGCGTATCTGATTTGGTGCGGATAGTATGCTGCTGTAGTATGCTGTGTGGGCGGGGCACATAGCTCATAGAACAGATAGCCGTTGGGACAAAAAAATTCTCGAGTGGCGACCACGAACCGGAAAACGTAGTGTTGGCAGGCCTCCCACTCAGTGGACCGACGACCCGGTGAAGGTCGCGTGATTCGCATGGCAGCGCAGGACCGGTCGTTATGGAAATCCTTGGGGGAGGCCTTTGTCCAGCAGTGGACGTCTTTCGGCTGAGAGAGAGTATGCTGTGATGGTGATTCCGGCACATCCTCTTTTGTGAGGTTATTGGAAATAAAGTGGCTTATTATTATTATGTTGGTACCAATGATATACTATATAAACAAGAGGCAGATATGTTATAGGCGCGCGCGCTGTGAAGACTCGAATACGACCCAATTGGAACGTCTTGTAATCAGTCTGCGCCAAGCGCCTCGTCGAGCGTACCGCGTCGTAAGTTCCTGTGTCCTTACCAAGATATATTAAAAATGCCATCGTGTGTGTTTCGAAAGTGTACCAATTATGATTCTAAAGTTAACAAAGTACAAGGGATCTCTTATCACATGTGAGTATGCAAAAATAGTTTGATTGTTTAGTATATTTCAATTATTTTTCACTCACTGACGCCATGTTCAGACAAAGAAAGAGAGATTCTAGTTTTGACGTGAGAGCGACAAGGATGCGTGAGCTGCGGACATAGATTAGTTAGTGCAGAATCGAATACTGATGGTGACTTCAATGCCTAAAATTAATGTTCAGTTGTTTTTTATTATTGTTCGTTATTATAATAGCTATCTAATGTGTGTAATGGACTAATTTAATAAACATTAAAATAGTTTCACTGAATTCGATTTTCTACTATTATAATACATTATACTGATAATTGAGGATTACTATTGTTTTTCTTTTTATCAATTAGGTTTCCGAGTTTTTTCCGACACTGAATTGTTAAATATTTCAATATATATGATTTACTTTTATAAGATGTTTTATTTCTTACCCATGTACTTTCTTTTCAAATAAGTGTCCTCTCTACAACAAAAAATGTTACTCTATGCATAAGAAACATTTGACGAGGAATCATTGAAAACTATTGCTATCTCTTTCATTCGCATGCTCTTTTATATCTTTTGTCTTACTTATCAGTAAAACTTGTCGATGTGTGTAGTTTTGGATTGCTCGGAACAGACCTAAAACGCAAATTACTATGAACGTAACATATCTGTATTATAATATATCATTGGTTGGTACTCTATTGAGAGCCACTGGTCCATGGAGATTCGGTCCTTTATTATTATTATTCTATTTATTTAATAGGAAACTCCTTTTTACATTTTTTAAAGACATTTAAAAACTGATCAAATCAGTAGCGGGGCAAAGACCCAAGCTACCGGTGGTCAGGGCTCCAGCGAGAGGAATCTCCTCACAATGCGGGCCGTGTCCAAGAGTACTGCCTTCTGAATCTGACTCTTGACCCAACTGCCGAGCGAGAGTCTCTTTAAATGACGATCGAGACTCTTCGCTATAAGTCCGTTCACACTAACGACTATCGGAACAATAATCGTTGAGCCAACACGCCACATGGCGGTAACCTCGTGGGCCAAGTCGAAGTACTTTGAAAGTTTCCCTTTCTCGACCTTTACGAGGTTCTCATCATGAGGAATGGTGACATCAACGAGGACTGCACGGCTCGTATCACAATATCAGGCCTATTGGCAACAATAGTCCTATCTGTGACTATAATTGACCGGTCCCAGTATAGCGTGACATGACCATTATCAAGAACTGGCGTGTTGGTACATGTTTATTTTATTATTATTAGATGATGATAGATACTCGTATAAATAGTAGGGGTCAACGAGAGCCTGTATTCACCTCTGGCACCGTCAAAACAGTAAACTGTCCGCGGAGCGAATCTGAAACGGTCAGTTCTATACCTATATTTATTTAACTGCGTGTTTCGACTACGTCTCGGTCGGTTTAGTTGTTATTTGAAAAATATTTTCTAAATATTGAATCGAAATATTAACAAGTGTCGGTTCCATTCCCGTTGGGTGATTTACTGGCTACAGTTTTGACTATTTTATTGATTTGTACATGAATTTAACGCACAAAATATAAAAAGTGATCTTACAAACCATTTAACTAATAATAAAAATACTACATCCAAAAATCTTTTATACCTAAGTATTATTGTTAAATTTATATTTACACAATACATTAACATGCATACTAGAGTATGCTCTGTTATACAAATTATTCTTCAAGTGGCCAGTAATACGTCTGAAGAGGCCAGTATGAATAGAAGTTCAAAAGAAAACAGTTTTAATAATCCTAATATTATGAATGCGAAAGTGAGTTTGTTCCTTTATTTATTTGTTTGTTACCTCTTCACGCTTTATCTACTGAACCAATCTTCCTGAAATTTTGCATACACATAGTTACCAAAATTCGCAATCCAGTACTTTGGCTGTTAATTATGGGGCATCAAATGAAGACATACATAAATAAGGCACTTGTCCAACAGTCGTCGGTGATGAGTAAGAAACTAAAAAAAAGCTGGCCTTCACGGGACGCCCGACAGATCTAAGCATCGTGGCACGACAGCAGCGTCATGCCATTCGTCAAGGCATTCGAGTAGATTTTACAGCCAAATCGCGCCTTAACGCGATTTTACAGCCAAATATTGATGTAAATAAAATAGTTTACATCAATATCGTACAAAAAAAATACACATCGGCTTTAGTTTGGGTGGATTTCATTTACCGAAAAACTTTGAAAGTAAAACAAAACTTTGGCATTTAAAAGGAACAAAAGTAGAATTAAGCTAAGACCTTATAGTGGGCGTGAGACCATTATGATTATGGATAGATCCAAAAATAAATTTCTATAAATTATTAAGTATTCTCCACAAAGTTTGTAAGTCCAAAGTGTACGGAACACCAAACTCAGTTCAACTCCGTTCTATTTCGTATCATCCGCTTATGTTCTTTGCGGTGTCTAAGTTTCAGCACTCAAGTGCTAAATCTTTGTTACTTAAGAAAAGTATATGTACTTTAAGTATTACGAGTTTGACCCACAGGCATTCGAGAGAAACTATGTTGGCTTTGTTCAAATACCTAAGTCTACATAACAATTTTTAAATTCTTAAAAAAACATTTTTATTCGTGTATTCTAAGTCATGAAGGATAAAAAGTAAAACTACCTAAAAGAAAAAAAAAACTAAAATAAACTAAAACTTAAAAACTAAACTAGAAAACTAAAATATGCCTCGAATGCTAGCTGCATTTCCTCATTGGATAGCGATGCTTATCCTTTGTGCGAAATACTTAGCAATTATTAATTTTCTACTTATTTATATAGGTATTTTTTTTTAGCGAAAATGTGAGGTTGGTTGTCATTAAATCATACAAAATCCACTAAACAGATTTCGATGAAATTTTATACAATGAATTCGGCTCGAGTCGACAAAGGGAATGACAATTTTTTTTTACTTCTGTGTGGTCTTCAGCATAATCCCAATCCTAATATTATAAATGCGAAAGTGAGTTTGTTTGTTACCTCTTCACGCTTTATCTACTGAACCAATCTTCCTGAAATTTCGCATACACATAGTTAGAAGGACGGAGAAGGACATAGGGTACCTTTCATCCCAGGAAAAAGCACTGTTCCCTCGGGAAATTTACGCGGCCGAACCCGCGGGCAAAAGCTAGTACGCTATAAAACTAGAGAAATTTAAGTTTTTTTACACGACTGACCAAAAAGGAGTGTTATGTTTTCAGGGTTCATGTACATCCACCATTGTCCTGAACGGCTTAACAGATTTTGATGTGAGAGGCATTTTTAGATTCCTTGCATTCCTCCGAGTGACATAGGCTATGTGCGCAGAGATTCCGGGCAGACGAAAGGGCGGGAGGGTTCGGTACCGAAAAATTTACCGGGTAAAAAAATACCGGTAAAAAACCTCGACCCGACACTACGTCTGTCCGACTAACCTAACCTAACCTATACGCAGTCTGCTACCACTGTAGTTTACAACGGGAACTACAGAACCCTGTATATTAAACCTAACTTAATAGCTACAACCACCCACAAACCCAAGGGTCACTTACCAAACTTAATCTTCTGCTCTTCGGATCCAATTTCGAGTGTCTTCGGAAGAGGAGGGGGTTGTTCCCTAAATCACCCAACCTACCCCATGAGATCTCAATCCCCAGAAAAAAATACCTGATCCGTCTAGCAGTTCCACTCGGCAACAGATTTCGGCGTCCCCAGGCAGCCACGTTTCGCATCTCACAAGAAACAGTCAAAGTAAAAGGTTTCACAAACACAAATGTTCAATAGTTATTTAACAAACAGGAAATTCACAAATATAACTCAAACTAGTTAACAAGCAAAAGACGCGAGACCTCTCCGCGTATTAAAATCAAACCGATACGTCAGGACAAATGGCGGCCGTCCGCCATGCCATTCACGCGAGCAATTTCATGCGGCGCGGCCTCCCCGCGCGATGTCCAAACAATACTGAATTCAAAATGGTCGCTCGCGACTGCCGACGCCGGCCGAGCGGGCGACGACGCTACTAATATGAAACTACCGCACGCGCTAGAATATTACGGCGGCGAACGGACAAAACAACATAGATTTTATTACAAACATCCCCCGTCCCGGTCTGAGAAGCAGACCGCTAGCTTACTCTACGGGAAGGCGGGCGAGAGAGGTCACAGCTCTCCTCAAAATCGAACCGTCGACCAACACCTCAGCCACACGCGGAGTGCCATCTCCGCCAAGAATCAAACGTAATATGCGAGCTCGTCGCCAAAGCAATGAGGGCAAATTTGCCTCTTTTAACAATACTAAATCACCCTCCCTGGGAGGCTCAGTCCTGTCTGTCCACTTCACTCTTTGCTGCAGCAAATGCAAATATTCAAGCGACCAGCGACGCCAAAAGTCCTGGCTCATTTGCTGCAACATTTGAAAACGCGACAACCGATATACGCGTTCATCCTTCCACGGGTATTCGGGCAGGGCATTCAACGGCCCTCCCACCAAAAAATGACCAGGGGTGAGAGCTTCCAAGTCATTTGGATCTGGAGATAGCGGACAGAGAGGACGAGAGTTGAGGACCGCCTCAACTTTACAAAACACTGTGGCCAGCTCTTCAAAAGTTAGAGCCGTTTCTCCGATAATGCGGCGGAGGTGGGTCTTTGCGGATTTCACAGCCGCTTCAAAAATCCCTCCCCAATGGGGGCAACTTGGGGGACTAAACTTCCAGGTTATTCCCCTTTGGGCAGCAATTTGACTTAAACTAGTACAATTTTTATCAATAAACACAGAAACATCCTTAAGATAATTTACAGTTCCCTTATAGTTTGTGCCATTATCAGACCTAATAAGGGAAGGTAGACCTCGACGCGAAACAAAGCGATCCAACGCGGCGACGAAGGCCTCCGTAGTCAGAGCCGATACCGCCTCCAAATGGACAGCCTTGGTGGCCAAACAAACAAATACACACAAATAGCCCTTCACAATACGGGCATTACGAAAGGGAGAAGCCTTGATCGAAAAGGGACCGGCAAAATCGGTTCCAACGCCGTCAAACGGCCTCGAAGGTCGGATTCGATCAGCGGGCAAATCACCCATCTGTGGTTGCATCGTGGATGCCTTCAACCTATAACATGCAATACATCGAAACAGGACACTACGGATTGCTCTTCGGGCAGACAAAATCCAAAATTCGCGTTGCAAAATAGCCAACAAAGCATTGCACCCAGCATGGGCGTTACGAATGTGTCGATCAGACACCAAAAGCTGCACCAAGGGTCCGCCCTTGGGCAACAACAGAGGATGGCGAGTCTCATATGGAAGATCCGCCTTCCGGAGCCTGCCTCCAACCCGAAGAAGCCCATCCGAGTCGATGTACGGGTTCAAACGAGCGACCGCGCCCTTCAACTTAGCACGTCCGTCGCGCAAAATACGAAGCTCTGACTCAAACCGTCCGGTCTGCACGACACGGACCCAATGCAACAATGCGCTCCGGCGCTCTTCTGCACCTGCAATCGGCTCCAACCGCTTTGCCTGTGGGTTTCTACAATTATGTATGAAACGCTTAATCCAACTGGTGACACCCAGAAGCTTATCCAAGCTGCTATACCGAGCAAGTAGCCAATCCGGATCCGACGTCGTCTCAGCGACTACAGCATGTACACGGAGCCCAGTCAAACTCAAAGAAGTAACATCTGTCTGACAGACAGGCCAAGATGTTTCTGATCCCATCAGCCACTCTGGACCCCACCAGAGCGGGTGTGACACCAATTCTGGTGCCGTACAACCTCGGGAGGCACAGTCCGCTGGGTTAAGCTCTCCCGGCACATGTCTCCATGTTATATCAATTCCGATATTCTGGATTTGGGAAACCCGATTTCCCACAAAAACCTCCAAGGTATGTGGGGCCGCGCGCAACCATGCAAGCGCGACCTGGCTATCCGACCAGGCGAAGATGTCCCGTATCTCGACCGTGGCCGCCAGCTCACTGGCAACGTGATGCAACAATTTAGAGAGAAGGCGAGCTCCACTCAACTCAAGCTTGGGAACAGTCAGCCTAGTCCTGATGGGGGCGACCTTGATCTTCCCTAACAAAAGCGAGACATTGACCCGGCCATCGGCGTCAACTGTCCGCATATAGACTGACGCGGCGTAGCCTCGCTCCGACGCGTCACAAAAGCCATGCAGGCTGGCTCGATATTTCCCGGGGGGCAATATTCGACGAGGCAAGGCAATCCGATTGACTTCCTTAATCGATGAAAACAACTCGAGCCAATCATCCAATGGAGAGCCAAACAGCGGCTCGTCCCACGAGACGCCCAAAGTCCAAAGTCTCTGAAGAAGACACTTTGCAGAGAATATCACTGGACTGATCCAACCGCTTGGATCAAACATACGAGCTATTACGGACAACACCGTTCTCTTAGTCCAGACTTTTGGTATTTCCAAGTCCACTTGGAATGTAAAAATATCGGTTAGCGGCTGGTACTGCATGCCCAGCACCGCTATCCTGTTGGGATCATCCACATCCTCAAACAGGTGAGGGTTCTGTTGGTGATCCTCCGGGATCCCTTCTAGAACTTTAGGCTCATTAGACAACCACTTACGTAGCTCGTAGCCACCTGTCTTCAATATTTCAATCAATTCATCCCGCAGTAGGAGGGCCTCCTCAATACTTTGGGCTCCGGTGCACACGTCATCAACATACAAGTCACGTGACAGCACGGAAGCCCCACGGGGAAAGCGGATCCGTTCCCGCTCTGCCAATTCAAGCAATGATCTGATGGCGATATAGGGACTAGATTTCAAACCATACGTGTTTGTGTTGAGTTCATACACCGTCACAGGATCCTCAGGGCGCTCACGCCAGAGTATCAACTGGAATCGCCTGTCCTCAGGATGTATGACTGTCTGGCGGAACACTTGATGTCTTCTAAAGTTCAAGATGATGTCAATTATGTCCCTATGCAATTTGGGACCCGAATGCAAACATAGATTTAACGAAACCCCGTTCGAAGTGGGTGCGGACCCATCAAAGACGGTCCTCAATTTGCCTGTTGAGGCCTTCTACCACCGCGTGGTGGGGCAAAAAATAATGCTCAGTTGAGCTCCAATCAACTCGAGCCGGAGACATGTGACCCAAATCCTCGTACTCGCGCATAAATTCAATATATTTATCGCGAAGTACGTGGTCACGCTGCATGCGTCGCTCCATGGACAGCAGTCGTTTCTCCGCAAGCGCCCTACTTTGCCCTAGGCTAGGACGAGAGGCAACAAAGGGTAACCTAGTTACAAACCGACCGGAGGGCAACCTCTCCGTGGTCGATCGAAAAAGGGCTTCGCACTCAGCGTGTTCCGGATCCATCCTGGAACTCATAGGTGGCTCCTCGACCTCCCAAAACCTTTGCATGGTCTTGGCCAAGGACGCTGATGCGACGACCGGTGGCTCCTCCACGGTGCTATTATCAAACACAGGGCCCATCAGGGCGAAGCCAAAGATAGTAGACACTGCCATCAGTGAAGACGAACCCAGAGCTCTCTGGGTACCCAACAAAATCCAACCCAATACGTCCGAGCCCAGGAGCAAGTCCACTGGGCCGGGATGAAAGACAAAGGGGTCGGCCAAATCCAGACCCGAAACCAAAGACAACACACCCGGCGGTATGTCTGTTGAGGGGTGCCAACCCGCAATGGTATCCATTACCATAGCCGAAGTCGTGATCCTCATTGTGGAGGACTTCAGCGAAGAAAGTTGTTCTTCCGGTTGTCAAAGAGTAAAGACTGCTAAAATTTGTCTCCGTAAATAAATAAAGTTTATCAGTGACTTACATAGTTTTAAATGTTAAGTGTTGTTGAAACATAACCTCCACGGTCAGCTGTACAGGTACGACATAGAATTTGTTGTAATTACACCACAATCACTTCACAAAACGCATTTTAAAGTCGGCCAACAAGAAACAACCGAAACTTTTTGAAATCGGCATTCATGTATAAAAGAAACACAGCCAATAAGAGTAAAATAGGCACTCGTAACCACATCCCACAAAACATTCGTCACAACCGGCGTTTTTTCTAAGTAAGTTCTATCCACACCACCACACGTCACTCACACGACCATCAATTGGAATGAATGACATGATGTTGACGTTGACAGATTGACATCTCAAACACAGATACGAAGGCACAGAAATCACCTGTCATACAAACCAAGACAACACATCAGCGCCACCTACAATCATAATTTTTATTTTGTAAACTTGCATTCAATATACACATTTTGAACATCGACATCGTCACATAACAATACAAAGGTACTGCGGTGGTACGTAGAGGGCACTATATAAAAAGACTATATAAAAAGACAAAATGGATAAGATATGCACAAAATGTAAACAAAAAATTAAAAGCAGACAATACCTCACATGTATTTGCTGCAAAAGAATTTATGATCTTTGTTGTTCCAACACTGAAAAACGATACATGATAATGTCACCGGTACAAGAAGAGAAACTGGAAATGCAGCGAGTGCTATAGTAACAAAAAGAATAAATCAAGGGATAAAAACGCAGTTGAGTTTACTTCAGAGGGAGACTTTCCAGTTGCATCAATAATCACTAAGACGACTCAAACACCGACGGCCTTACAGAAAACTCCAACTATAGAGTTACCTATGGATAAACATGTACAAGAGGACAGCAGTCATGCGAGCACAAGCGACCAACAAAACTTAGTTACAGAAGTACTGAATGCATCTGAGTCTAGGAATATTACAAATCGCACTAAGTGCGTAGTAAATATATCGACGGAAAATTCATTTGAGTCATTATCGCTGGAGGGAGACGAAAAATCAGGATGAGACGCTTTCGTCACCAGAGGGACAAAGGGCGATTACTTTAACTAGAAGTATACCGGATCTCAGAGCTTATGACAATCAAAAAGTACAGGACATGGAGTGTACTATACAGGATCTACAAAAACAACTAGAATCGGCCTACATGGAAATAGATAATATAATTTCAGAAAATGCAAAATTAAAGAAAATAATATCAAATAAGGATCAAAAGATAACTCAACTTTTAGAAATTTGTGGCTCGACTAAGAAAACCAAAAAGCAAAAATATCGTAAAAGTATTGATATGAAGCAATTGACAGATGATTTACATTTCACTACGTTACGCACAGATGGTGAAGGTAATAAAGTATTATCAAATACAATAGACAAAGTTTATGACAGTGACACTGACAATGACAGTAGACAACAAGTTCATAAACAAACAAATAGTATGGAGAAAGTATCTAAAACTTGCACAAGTAAGAGTTGTGAAAATTCAGAAAATAGTAGAATACCTAGTTCGGAGTATACCAATTTCAGTTCTAGAGCTAAGCGTCGCAAAGTTATGGTAATTGCAGACGAGAGAGGTAAAGGTATGAGGCAAATATTGCAAAACCTATTAGGAACAAACTACTTGGTTACGTGTATTATAAAATCATTTGCCACAACCGAGGAAATATTGAGTTCTTGTAGATTGTTCTGTGAAAATTTCACCAATGAAGACTATATAATAGTATTGACAGGTTCTCATGACAAAAATCCTTTGCAACTTCAGTCTTATCTCTACTATAATATTCACAACTTAATAAACACGAATATACTAGTTGGTGAAGTTCTCATGAATGACTATCTCAATGTGATTACACTCAACAATATGATACGAAAGGTATGTAGTAACTTTAATAATGCTTACTTTATTGATTTGGTAGACAGATACAAGGAGAACCCCTATTTTAACAAGTTATCCGCATGTAGATTATTATTAAGACAAATATTGCAAATAAATTATATGAGCAATTACTTAAACTATAAAACCAGTGTATATCTAAATTCAATAAAAGGAAATATATACAGAAAGCATAGTGTAAGCGTTCAAACCGAATGTCCCTTGGCAGGTTTAGATAGATCTACGCAAACAGATAATGACATCAATATGAACCGCCTTTTTCGTGGGCAATCAGTGTAATAATAATTCTAGTGTAAGTTTAAATATTTTTCACCAAAATCTTAATGGCATAAATAGTAAAAAGTATGAACTTGAATTGTATTTGGATAATTTGAATATGGAGCAACACTATGTTTGTATAACAGAACATTGCCTAAATAAAAAATCAGCCCCATTGTTTAATATGGATAATTATCAAATGGCATCATATAATGTAAGGTCAAAGAAAAAAAGGAGGAGCTCTTATATTAGCATTAGGAAATAGGGAATGTACAGATATACCAATTTGTAAAAACTTGTACAAATGTGAAGCCTTTGAAGTATGCGGAGTAAAGGACAAAGAAACAAATCTTAATCTGTTTTGTGTGTACCGCAATCCTCTGTCAGGGAATTTTGACATATTTATGCAATATTTAGAAAAATTATTGGATCACAATTTTGACAAAAAGTGTATTATATGTGGGGACTTTAATGTTAATATACTTAAGGATGACAAACAGAAAAATGACTTTGTGAATTTGTTAAAGGCTTATAATTTCAGAGCTATCTTACATGAATATACTTTCTCACGTGGCTTTTCTTGCTTGGACAACTTTCTAACCAATTTGCCAACAGAGCAGATAGTGAACACCAAAGTGGATCATAATAACTTAGCGGATGGTCATGCTGCCATTTTTTGTAATCTACAGTTAGACACAAATTCAGCGTGGAAAAACAGAGGACCTTATTACTACACAGAAAGAAGGTTTTATAGTGAGAAAAATAATCTTTTGTTCCGAAAAAAATTCAAAATTGTGACTGGATTAATAAAGGATTAAATGACTTCCTAAAGACATTTAAAACTATTTTTAATCAGTGTTTTGCAAAGAAAAAGATAAAGGTATATTATAGGCAAAGAAATAAAACCTTGTGGATTACAAATGGAATAAAAATTGCGAGTAAAACAAAACGATTTTTATGTAGTAGTTTTAATAAGACTGAATGCCACGAGTCTGTTCAAAAATATAAATCTACATATATTAGAATATATAAACGAGTAATTAGAAATGCGAAAAAAATGCAGTTAACCGAGACATAGACAATGCAAAAAATTTAACAAAGGGCATATGGAAGGTTGTAAATAGACACAGACAGAAAGCGCAAAAAAATTAGGTAATAAAATCACTCTTCTAATGCATGGTAAAGAAATTTATGATCAGCAGGAAGTGGCAGATTTGCTGTGTAAAAATTTTACTGTCCAGCCTGTTAGTGAAAATTTGTATGACGACCCCATAGAGATATTGAAGCAAAATGTTAGACGAGTAGATAGGGACATGGAATGGAAAACTATAATGCCAGAAGAAATTATAAAAATTGTTAAGACAATGGACAGTAGCAAATCTTGTGGTTTTGATGAAATACCAATTAAATTAATCAAAGACAACATTGATATTTTTGGCATTGCCTTTGTCATATTTCTTTAACTTGTGTGTAGAGAACCATACCTTCCCGGACCAGATAAAAATTGCAAGGGTGGCACCTATACACAAAAAAGGGTCAAAAAAAGATCCCAATAATTTTAGGCCAGTCTCAGTGCTTTCAGTCTTTTCTAAAATATTCGAGATGTTAATTAAGACTAGGTTATTGGAGCATCTAGGATTAAATAGTATATTAGTAGATGAACAATATGGATATAGAAAAAATATAGGAACAAGAGATGCAATAGATTCATTAATTGATAGAATATTAGGAAATTTGAATGATAGGATAAACGTTGCTAGTCTCTTTCTGGATCTGAGCTCTGCATTTGATCTAGTTGATCAAGATGCTCTGTTAAAGAAAATGGAGCATTACGGAATTCGTGGTAATACACTTCTATTGTTCAAATCTTATTTCGAGAATCGGAAACAATTTGTCGAATTAAAATCAATTGAGGGCAATACTGAACTCAAAGTCAGATCTAGATCATTGGCAGTGAAAAGAGGAGTACCTCAAGGATCAACTTTGGGACCAATCCTTTTCTTATTTTCACAAATGACTTGGTAACACATATTAGAAATCTATATCCTGACATAAAAATAGTCTTATTTGCGGATGACACAAATGCCGTCATTTCTGATGTTAATATCCCTGATCTTAATGCTAAAATTAATGCAATTCTTAACGCGTTCAATATGTGGTTCAATGCTAATAATTTAAAATTAAATTACAATAAGACTAAAGTAATTCTATTCAAATCGACATCACGCAATCACGAAATACTTGACATTAAATTAAATGAAAACAAAGTTGACATAGTTAAAGATACAAAATTTTTAGGTGTACACATTGACGAATTTCTAAACTGGAAAAAAGAACTCGGAGCACTGGAGGATTCTATCTCTTCGGCTTGTTATGCCATTAGATCGCTCAGAAATGAGATTTCATTGGTACATCTCAAAAAGGTGTATCATGCCCTAGTCGAAACAAAATTAAGATACAGCATAAAACTTTGGGGAAATAGCTATTTGTATAACCAGGACAGAGCTTTTGTTCTACAAAAAAGGGCAATACGGACAATGATTGGTATTCCGCCTTGGGAGTCGTGTAAGGGTCACTTTGTTAAACTAGGAATTTTGACAGTTCCGTGTTTATATTTATTTGTCCTATTGACTGATCTTAAGAAGCGATTGCCTATAATAGAATCAGATGAAGAGAGACAGGCACGAGAGAGAACCCGGAGAATGGATCTACAACATGACATTATACCCCACTTAAAAATAATGAAACACAGTGCTCAGTACCAAGCATTCATGGCTTTTAATAAACTGCCAAAAGAAATAAAGATTATACGGGAACTTAAAACTTTTAAAGAAAAACTAAAATCATATCTGTTAGAGAAATCATTTTATTCAATTGACGATTATTTTAATTGAATCTCTGAAATTATAAATCTTGAGTGGAATTACTTATTAATTGATGTGATTATAATAATGTAAAAATGTTAGAATTTTTTTATGTGTAATTGTTAATTATATTAGTTGTAAATATTATTTTAAATTATGTGTTAATATTCTACACAATGTATGTTGTAATGGAATAAATAAATTGAAATTGAAAATTGAAGAAAAGGTGACAAGTGTCTGGCCCGTCAGACACTTCACTTGTATGCCACCAACTCCAAGAAGTGGCACAGGCGAGTCTTCCACGACTAAACCTAACTGGTGTGCCACTCGAGTGGTAACCAAACTGCTTTGAGCCCTGAGTCCAACAGAGCTCTCAAATTAATGGCTTCCCCCTACGACCCCATACGCGGACCACCGCGGTAGGGAGCAGAACCGTCCGCGGCTCTGTCCCAGCAAGGGAGCAAGCTAGTTACGGGCTCCCCACTCTCTCCAAACCAGGGGCGCGCCACTGACCCGGATAATATGGCGGGCGAGTGCACATCCCCATCTGCGGGGGGGCATAACCCGCGGCCCGGCCATACATATGGTACGGCGGGTGGTACTCCAGCCGTGGGTACTCGTGCAGCGGCGGAGAAAACCGCTGCAGCTGCATGTGTTGGGCATTGGTAACCCGCGTGGAGGGGGGTGTCCCCACTCTCACGTCCGGTCTAGGGCCCCCGCCCATGGGGGCCCTATCCGGGGCCTGGCCAGCCACATACTGGCCACGACCTTGGGGCGCGTGGTCCCGGTCCGCCAAGACCCGCGCCGGTACGCGACCCCCCTCCCGAGGGGGGGTGCGACGAGCGAAGCCGCGTCCTCCGTCCGATGGTGGAGGGCTTCGCGCAGGAGCGCCCCCGCCCATAGGGGACCCCTGCCTCAACAACCGGGGGCCATCCCCGTTCCGGTTCATGCAGAGCATCACGTGGTGCTGCCCACGGCATGCACTGCATGGTATGGCTCTGGGACAGTCACGTGCATAGTGACTGCCCAAACAATAAAAGCAAAGTTCATGCCGCTTTGCCATGCGGCGCCTATCTTGTACTGGCAGTCTCTGCCAGTCCCTGCATTGCAGCAGGCTGTGGCCCATCCGGCCACATTGCAGGCAGTCCGCGTCCCCCGCGACTGCTGCCGTGTGTGCAACCCGCACACCAGCTCCACGCGGTGGCGGTTGCCGTCCCTGTTGGGGCTTACCTCTCCATGAGGGTTCCAAGGGCCTACGTTCAGGCGCTCTGGATGGCGCTGAGTCCGTCATGGTATTCTCAGCGGCCCGTGCCTCAAACTCCAAAAACTTCACCAAGTCAGTGAATGTTGGTAGGGTGGTGCTATCCCGTTCCGCATTCTCGCGCTCAAATCGCGAGCGGATGTCATTGGGTAATTTGCCCAATACAATGTGCACCAGCAAAAAGGACCATTGGTCCACCGGCAGCCCCAGTGTGCGGAGCGCGTTACAGGCCACTGTAACGGGCGTGAGCAACTGCAGGCGCAACTGTGCCCTGTTGGCCACCTTGGGCAGGGCCATCAACTGTGCGGCGTGCGCATCCGCTAACAAACGTAAATTTTGGTAGCGGGAGTTCAATAACTCCCAAGCCGTATCGTACTGGTCGTCCTCCACCCGGAGGTGCTGGATGAGCGACCGCGCTTCATCCTCCAGAGTGGAGAGGAGGTAGGCCATCTTCTGGGCCTTCGACAAATCCTGTCGTGCTACGACCAGGGACTCAAACATATTTTTGTAGGCTACCCACTCCTCCATCCTACCCCCAAAGTGGGACAGCTGAAGGGTGGGGAGCCGACCAGTAACCGCTGGTCCTTCCTGTCTAACAGGTGTGCGAGGGGCTGGTCCGCCAGCCTGTCTCGCCCTTATTGCGGTCGCCGCCTCCGCGATATCATCGTGCAGACTCAGGATCTGGTCCATGTCTGCCATGTGACCTGCGTAGACCTCCGCGGCAAGTTCGGCTTCGGTAAGCACCGCCATGGCCGCTTCCGCGCTACTCAATCGTGAGTGGAGGTGATCCGCTCTTAGCAGTGTGGCGCCCTCCCTGTCCTTCCGGGACAGGAGTCCTCCGGCCGTCACAAACCATCTCAGTTCGTTGGCGAGTGTCGCCTTAGCATTGGAGACCTTCGCCATCGCGTCAAGTCACAAACAAACAAACAAATAAGAAAAGATAAAAAAGGTAAATAAAGAACAAAATCAAGCAACAACACGAAAAACCGCGGTAGGTATGAGAATGGCACAAACCCGGAGCGCACGGTACAAACCGCAAACAAATACAAAAAGGTTACAAATATTCTTATACAAACAAACTAAGAAAAATCTAATAATTTTTACAAACAATTAATTATTTTTTACAAACGAACAAATAGAGGGTAGATAAACTACGCTCTGCTACCAGAAAATGTGCGCAGAGATTCCGGGCAGACGAAAGGGCGGGAGGGTTCGGTACCGAAAAATTTACCGGGTAAAAAAAATACCGGTAAAAAACCTCGACCCGACACTACGTCTGTCCGACTAACCTAACCTAACCTATACGCAGTCTGCTACCACTGTAGTTTACAACGGGAACTACAGAACCCTGTATATTAAACCTAACTTAATAGCTACAACCACCCACAAACCCAAGGGTCACTTACCAAACTTAATCTTCTGCTCTTCGGATCCAATTTCGAGTGTCTTCGGAAGAGGAGGGGGTTGTTCCCTAAATCACCCAACCTACCCCATGAGATCTCAATCCCCAGAAAAAAATACCTGATCCGTCTAGCAGTTCCACTCGGCAACAGATTTCGGCGTCCCCAGGCAGCCACGTTTCGCATCTCACAAGAAACAGTCAAAGTAAAAGGTTTCACAAACACAAATGTTCAATAGTTATTTAACAAACAGGAAATTCACAAATATAACTCAAACTAGTTAACAAGCAAAAGACGCGAGACCTCTCCGCGTATTAAAATCAAACCGATATGTCAGGACAAATGGCGGCCGTCCGCCATGCCATTCACGCGAGCAATTTCATGCGGCGCGGCCTCCCCGCGCGATGTCCAAACAATACTGAATTCAAAATGGTCGCTCGCGACTGCCGACGCCGGCCGAGCGGGCGACGACGCTACTAATATGAAACTACCGCACCCGCTAGAATATTACGGCGGCGAACGGACAAAACAACATAGATTTTATTACAAACAGGCTATGTGAGTTGTCAGTCGTGTTTTTATTTTTTTAATAACTAGTTTGTTTCATAACCTATATGAAAAAAAACTTTTATAACGTCTTAATCTCCTTAATTATTTTATTACTTAAGTTTTTCATTTGCAGCGCTGTAAATTTTAATTTTAATGACTTAATTACGAAATAAGTACGTATACGTCCTCGAGGCTAAGATCAAAGTTGCCCCAAAACGTACACCAAGCGTGTGATTAACTTACAAGGAGTTAATTTTATGCCAGAAGTCTCAGAATTTATATTATTTGGCTTAGGCCAGATAAAATAAATTCCACAGAGGATTAATCCTTTGGCCTATTAAGACGTAATCGTTAAGGAGTTCAAGGAAGCTTTTAGTAATGAATCTGAAGGATCTTGCTTCTATATATGCGACGTAAAACATTGTTGTTAAATTAAATTGAATTAATTTACAAAATTAATTTACATTTTTATATAATGTAAATTATTACTTGTTATGTTTATTTTTTAGTAGGTACCTAGTTTTAATATTAGATTTTAGTTTTCTTATTTAATTTAGTGTTTAAATGTGTATAAATATATTATATGAATTGTAAATTAAAAAAAAAATGAAAATCCTATTAAGACAAATTGCTGCAGATCTCTGCAGTCACAGGGTTATAGAATTTATAAAAATACTAATTAAGGTGATTATTTTGTCTTTTTGAATGCGTTTATCTCAGAAACTACTGGACCGATTTCAAAAATTATTTCTGTGGATGATAGACATATCAATATGAATGCTATCCAGGCTATTCATTAATTTAGTATCATTTATTAATTATTTATTTCATTTCATACAGCATATCTGTAAGGCATGCATAAAATAATTCAACATCGCTAAAAAACATACAGAAGAAATATAAATTTGGTACACATCGTCTGAGTACAACCGTCTCTAGTAAAATCAACTTGTCAAACTTTGCTTGGACCTGTATGTGGCGGTAATAGATACGAATTTCCAAGACTTTGAGATGGTTTAAGTCCTGTTCACTATAGGATCTGTATACAGCGGTAATAGAGGCGAATCGCCAATGAATTTGGGTAGGTTAATGTGCCGTCGACTGTACACTGTACAGTCCACGTCGCATCAAATTAGTTGCTTCCGTAAATAAACACACTGACCCACAATCACCTGTTTCTGCATCGTCGACTCCTGTTACCTATGTATTGTAGAGATATTTAGATGCTACTAGCTTTTGCCCGCGGTTTCGCCCGCCTGAATTTTCCGAAGGAACAGTGCTTTTTCCCGGGACGAAAGGTATCCTATCTCCTTCTCCGTACTTCTAACTATGTGTATGCAAAATTTCAGGAAGATTAGTTCAGAAGATAAAATGTGAAGAGGTAACAAACAAACAAACAAACTCACTTTCGCATTTATAATATTAGTTAGGATGGTAATTAGGTGGATGGTTGGATTAGGAATGTTTATAACTTTGACTTGTTACTTGTACTTGTGACTTGCACTTATACTTGTAAATAGTACTTTATTATTTTGCTTGCACTGGCACTTGCTTAACTTTAGTCTACTTGCAACTTACAGCAAATTTTATGTTTTTACTAGTTACGCCTTCGCTCTCATGGAAATTTCGAGATAAAAAGTATAATTTGTTCTATTTCTGGTATTTTCTACATGTATACCAAATTTCATCAAAATCTGTTCAGTAGATTTTGCGTGATTGAGTAACAAACATACCTACTTATAAACTTACATCCAAACTTTTATTTATTTTAAACCAAAAATAGGTACAAGGCGCTAAAAGCTTTCTCCAACAGTCAAATTTCGCATTTGTATATAAGTGTGGAAATTCTTGGGGGAGGCCTTTGTCCAGCAGTGGACGTCTTTCGGCTGAGAAAGAGAGAGAGAGAGATTTAAGTGTGACAAATAACATTGTAACGACTTACATATAAGACATTTTATCTGAAATAGGTTGGCTTAGACGGAAGGAGGCCTATACCCAGCAGTGGGTGACGGAAGGCTGTGGATGATGATGATGTCTGAAATAGCATTTTCAGTATTAGCTCTATATCCTTTATTATCCATTCTTTAGCTATTCATATCAAAGTCAATTGTTTTTAATTAAATAGGCTTAAAAATAGCACTTTAAATCGTTAAATTCTTGTTTTTTAATTAGTTAACGTCATAAAATTACCTCAAGCTAAGGTTACCACCGCCTCCAAAGCGCAAGTGGAGAAGTATAGGTATCCATTCACATACCCAGATTTTAACTGTCGGAGTCCTTAAAACTAAAACGTGTGTTTAAATATTAGGGTTGTCAATCAAACCATTTGACTTTGAGTTTGTTGGTATGTGTTCTCACTCAGAAAATACACAAATTAAGAGTCTGGCTAACGCTGGAAAATGGCTAGACTGAATTCAGAGAAATTTCATTCTCAAAGGAAAACGAACTTCTGAAAACCTTTAGTTGATGTCGTAACAGAACTAATGGAAACTAGGTGAAGTTTTAGAACAAAAGATTTACAACTGCTCACCTCAGTGCTATCAACCTAGATATATCTGTTTGAAAATGAACTTAATGCAGTACTGTTAAGATTTTAATTTAAAATTCTGTAATTTTAGCAATAGGTCATAGGTCGACGAACTGAAAATAAAGAAATATTTTCGTTGATTTAAAGTAATGGCCTTTTTTATTCAAATTGTTATTTTTCTTACGAGCCACCACGTAACGTACAATTCATTGACAATAGTCGGTGACTTTAGACATTTTTAACCAACAGGAGAGGCCACTACAGGCATATCCCCCTCTGCCAAATTTCATATGATCTGTTCATACTATTTGTGACTATATGCATAATTTTTAAGCTAGTAGTCGGCAAAGTCAAAGTCAAAGTCAATTTTTTTTATTGAAACTTGGCCTTCAAAGAAGGCTCTTTTTCACGTCGATAACTAATTATTTAATCATAATTATATTATGTCTCAAAGCTACAAATTACTTTTTCGGAACGACCACTGCTGAGAAGAAATGCCGAAAGAAACTCATGAAACAGTCTTGGTCGCCTATCATGCCAGAGGGGCTTTTCATTAACTTTATACATACACTATCATTATCATTATGTTTTCTAACATTACTTAATATACAAGAAAGACTTTCGTCGACTGTGCATTTACGAATACTTAAGTTCTTTGAGCACATATAGGAGTCGTCGATGGAGAGACTTGTAGTACAAGGTCGGGTGGCGGGCAAGCGATCACAAGGCAAATCTCCAACCCGCTTAACAGATTCTATAAAGCAGGCAATCCATTCTTTAATAATCCAGTGCGCTCAGAATGCCTCTAATAGAGAAAGGTAGAGAGCCATTGCAAAAGCAGCAACCTTCGTTCAGGGGACGGGCAGTACAGAAGATCCCAGGCCAGCACTATCTGCACATACCACGACCACTCTGACAAGTGTGACCGACTAAGGCCGTTTGTCCACCGCCGCCGTCACCGTCACGTCACCGAGAACGAGATGACGGCGCCGAAGTAGCGGTACATACATTTAATATGGGCCGTTTGTCCACCGCACGCCCGTCACCCGAGCGCCGTCATCTCGGCCGCCGAGATTGCGAGTAGATCGGCGTGACCGCTGGGCGTTTGTCCACCGCCGCCGTCACCGGACCGTCACCGAGAACGAGATGACGGCGCCGAAGTAGCGGTACATACATTTAATATGGGCCGTTTGTCCACCGCACGCCCGTCACCCGAGCGCCGTCATCTCGGCCGCCGAGATTGCGAGTAGATCGGCGTGACCGCTAGAACGTCGCCGAGATTTTGACGGGCCGATGTGCCGGCAATACAAAACACTTGAAAACACGTATGAACTTGTCCACACTGCCGTCACGTCACCGTCGACTACCACGCATGACAACTGGAACGAACTAAACCAGCGAAATCGGTTGCGGTGGACAAACGATCGCCGTCACGTCATATTAAACTCGGCCCGAAATAATCTCGTTCTCGGTGACGGTCCGGTGACGGCGGCGGTGGACAAACGCCCACGGTTGCTAATCCTCCTTCCGATCACTCTAGAGGTAATAGTAGGGCTCAGGGTAAATCAAACAGACACCGCACTCGCCGGAATCGAGTGCGAAGTAGTAGGACCGCTTCAACGTTCACACGGTACCGCCCGGCGGCACCAGGACGTTTTTCCCCTTAGGCCCTTCAGGCAAATTGAGCAATATACCGCTCTGCCATTTTGTGAGTAACGCCCAAAGCCGAGGTTCGTTCCCACCTGGGAGCACTTTGTGCTGTTACTATTTCGGCTGTATGGCCCTCGAGGCTGTCGCCATAATATATTTCCTCCGGTGAAGCAGTAAAGGTCGACGTAGCGACCAACTGCAAGTAGGCAAAGATAAAACTTCTAACTATGTGTTTGCAAAATTTCAGGAAGATTGGTTCAGTAGATAATGCGTGAAGAGGTAACAAACAAATAAACAAGTTAAGATTATAATTAGTTACGCTTCAATCTCTACGAAGTCTTCCTTATTACTATAAACACTCGCAAATGATTTCTAAATAAAAGATATGTTCAAAACGTAATAGAATAACATTCAATACGACAGTGTAAAAGTTGATTTGAAACATAAAATGCAGAGCGTGCAGTGACATAAGTAGTACTTGAAGGCTCTGTCGATAACCATAGCGGAAATCGCTCGTTACAATGTAGCGACAGCAAAAAAGTTAAAGTGGGGAAAAGAATAAACCATAAAGAATTGCCGAAGATAAAAATGTATTTGAAAAATAGGTAAAACTTAGAGGATCCCGGTGACTCGGACCGATACTCACTCGACCCGCGGGCCGAGTAGCCGGATTTTTTAAATTTATTTTTTTTTCTTCCGGCGACTGGGGCTACTCACAAATAAAAAAAAATCTTTTGTTTAAGCCAATAAGTACAGTCTTACAGACAACATTTCAGTTTGATAGAGTACAAAAATTAGAAAACATTTTCGAGATTTTAGTAGGTACCTACGCTTGCAATCAACAATCAACATGCATTATTATTGTTATTGAATTTTTAATTAATTGTTCGAAGAGGTATGTCTAAAAATTACTAGTGAGGATAAACCTTTTGCATCGCAAAATTGTTTTTGCATAAGTACACAAAATATACTTAATAACTGTACGGTATTATTTCCAGCCACATTTAGGCCCCATAAACCACAATATACCTATACCATCTCCAAATATAGTTAAATCATCAACTAATACTTATACCTGGTCTGGAAGCGAAGAAAAACATAGAATGTGCCAGCTGCTTCTCTTCCCGCGCAGATTGTAAAAGTCAATCGAGGGAAAGGGATTTATACTGGGGATTCCTCCACTCATAGGCGGTGGGCTAGCAACCTGTCACTATACCTGAATCTCTATTCCATCAGGGAGCCCACTATTCAGCTAAGCGTGGCCTTCGAGTCTCACGACTCCTGGCTCTGTCTACCCCGTAAGGGATAAAGACGTGATTATATGTATGTATGTATACTTATACCTAATTATAATAAGCAGAAAATTAAAGAAATATTTTCTCAACTTTTCTTCTGTCTCTACTTCAAGATATTCTTTTTTATTATTTTCATAAAGTGGCGTCTACTAAGCACTTGCTGATTTAGTTTATTTCCTGACCTAAGAAGTATTAAGGCTTCAACTTTTTATACAACTTAAGATCTTCTTTTCTTAAGTTTTATATCATCGTTTTAAAACAGGCGTTCATTAAGGGTGTACTTAGCGATAAGGCCGCCTTTTGCGCATCTTCCGTTCTTTTTTTTTTTGTTTTAAGTTTCTTTATGTATCTATAAATGTAATTTCTTGTGTGCTAATAAAGTATTCTTGTTGTTGTTGTACTTTTTACCCGACTGCATGGAAAAGGTGATACAAACACAATTTAAAATAGAAAATTAAAAATAAATAAAACTTAAAATAAAAAAATAAAAAAAATATTTAAAAATATTTAAAAACTTTTATATAGTCGTATACTAATAAACTAGATTAGATAGATGACGTCGGAAAATTACTTCTTCTTCTTTTCGAGTGTGTTATTACTAACACTGGTGTCAGATTTTATTCAAGTCGCTTAAAAACATCTAACATGACTTCTACGACTACACCCATCTAGTGGCAATAGCCGTATACACACTAGTAAACTAAACAGTCAGCCAATGTGCAGGTTTCCTCACGATGTTTTCTTTCACCGGAAGCAGGTGGTGGTCTATGAGAAAACTACCATTCATGAGTCAGAGTGGTCTACAAACTCATGTGACACAGGTAAGATTTGAACCCGGGTCCTATCCAACCTCAGGCGGGTGTCATTACCATTTGGCCACCACCGCTTCAAATTCAGAAGCTAAGGATACTACCGTCTCCAAAGGGCAAGTGGAGAAGAGACGGGGCGCAACAAACTCCGAACATTGAATGTCATAGCACGTCAAATAGACACATTAGTTCAGCTGCACTCTGAATGAATTAACGAAAGTGGCCTTATTTATTCGTTGCTATCAAAATTAAAGTAATTAAAGAGCTCGGATTGGATGCGTACGGAGCAATGATTTCATGGCAAAGTGTGGGTGGCGAGAGTCACCGGCATGCGAATGTGGAGCTGCAGTACAAGACGTTGCCCATATTGTTCGGGATTGTCCCCTCACGAAATATCATGGTAGTCCAGCTGACCTGTTCTCTCTCGAAAACGACGCTGTTTTCTGGATTCAGAACTTATTTAATAACATAACATTATAGTTAATAGTTTACATAATACATAAATAAGAACGACTGTTAAACGCCATACGAATAAAAATAAAATAAAAATAGTTAAAATGGAAGATTTGTGATCGCAACTGTTGTATTCGGAGATAATCCTGTAATGATAGTTTGTAAGAGTTCAAATAAAATAAAATGGTGTCAATCGTCCCAATACCCAAATCTGAGAGGACTACCTGTGAACTTCGACATTTATTTTTGCCGTATTCATAAAGGGAAATCAAATTTTTAGGTCATACGTTCAGATACGACCTATATAAAATATCAATCAAAATCAGACAATCCAAACAACGATATTACACACATCAATTTTAGACTGTGTATTCGTTTGAGGTAAACAAAACTCTAATCCCAAAGGAAATACGGGATTTGATATACCGGCAAGGAGGATAGGTGATTTGTTCCCGAAATTGGAAACAGGAATAAACAGGAATGTGAATAATGTACTGGAAGCATTAGCGGTCAGGATTCGAGATTATTTGCATTTGTTTGAAAAGTTGGGTTTTGTATTCTCATGTTTCATCCATAAAGGTAATTATTTCCGAAATGATAATAACTTTATGGTTCCACCCTTCGATCAACAATACTAACTTACTTACTACGGTACTCACTATACGGGTTCAGTAACCCAAAGTGAGTCTTGGCCTCCAATACAAGAGCACGCCAGCGTCTCCGGTCCCGCGCAAGCTCCCGCCAGTCGTCGCCAACTTGCAGCTCGCGTAGATCCGCCTCCACCATCAACAATACACCTAGGTAACAAGCTAATTATTAAAAATAAAAAATACGACTGACAAGTTTTTACTAAAAAAGTACATACAAACATATAAGTTATATACATTTTTGAAATCGCCTTTTAAAGCCCTTCAATTTGATACCCCACTCGATAAGATTGATCAAATTTTATTTTTTTGGTCTGCTATTTATCACATATATAATCCGCCATTTTGTTTTTATGATGACGTCATATAGCCTATGTCACTCGGAGGAATGCAAGGAATCTAAAAATACCTCTCACATCAAAATCTGTTAAGCCGTTCAGGACTTATGGTGGAATAAAGAAACTTACATACATACATACATACATACATACATGAACCCTGAAAACATAACACTCCTTTTTTGGTCAGTCGTGTAAAAAGTGACAGCTCAGAAAACGCCCCAAGAAATAACCACACAATAACCGTGCTCTTGACCATAATCTTGCCCGAGGACAGAGATGAGGTCTACGATGTAGCGAGCTTGACCCGAAGCAGCTCCCTCTGGTTTTGAAGAGAGTCAGGTTGTATGTGCTCGGGAATACAGACGCAGGCAGGGAGTTCCATTGCTTCGCTGTGCGCATTTAGAATGATGACGAAAAGCGCTTGGTACCTACCTATGGTAGTTTTCATAGACCACTACTTGCTTTCGTTGAAAGAAAGTATTGTAATATTTATACATTTACTAGCTGTCGCCCGCGGCTTCTTGGAGCTTTTCATCAGATGTTCCAGATCTTTAATTTTTATACGTCAGCAGAAAATGCTCATCAGGTTGAACGATTTTTGCTAAGGCGCCATTTCCATATATGTTATAGTGTAGCTGGTCTCTTGGAGCTTTTCATCAGATGTTCCAGATCTTCAATTTTTATACGTCGGCAGAAAATGCTCATCAGGTTGAACGATTTTTGATAAGGCACCATTTCCATATTACTTATAGTTTAGCTGTTCCGTTATGGTTCTTCATCAGGTGTTCCAATTTTCAAAATAAATTATAGCCTATATGTTGCCCAGGCTTAATAGCTATACAACAAAAAAAGTTTCATTCAAATCCGTCCAGTAGTTTTTGCGTGAAACGCGTACATACATACAGACAGACAGACAGACAAACAAGAAATTCCAAAAAATTTTTTTGCTCTTTATTGTTCTTTTTAGGTCTCCCTCTATCCATTTCAGTCAAAAATATTAAATGTACAGACAAAATATTTTTACTGTTTTATTATATGTATAGATAGATGATAAGAAAGAAGTGATATTTAACTTCTAAATTTCGTGACGAGTTTTAACTTTTTAAGAAACTCAACTTCTTCAACTTATAAAAATAATATAGTACCTACAGTGACTTGTACTTCTATTTTATCAGTAGGTAAATCAACAAGTCATAAAAATGTCATGTAATAAAAAGTTCATTAGAAAACATCACTCTCAATTAGTTAATGAGAAAATTACACTAAGCGTTTTTGTTTAGAAAAATATTGTGTTAACATTCGAGGTGTTAATTATAGTTTTTGCAACCTCACTGTTAAAATAATGATTATTAGTTGTTAGCAATGTTAGTTATTATCGGGTTGATAGTCATTCACGACAGTCAGGATATTTTGACTATTCAGCCAATGGCCTTTGAGTCTCACGTGAAAGGCCATTCTTAGCTGAATAGTCAAAAGCTCAGGACTCTTGGCTCTGTCTACACCGCAAGGGTTAAAGACGTGATTCGGTATCTTTTGACTTCAGTATCTGGTATCTCTGGCCATTCTTGGATACTAATTACAAAGAAGATTGACTTAACTTAATTACATTACGAGGTCACGAAGTCAAAAAACTTATTCAAACTCTTGGTTCACTTTATTTTGTTATTTTAACTTTTGATATTTCAGTTTTTCAACTGGTATAAGTACATACCTACCTATTTTAAAATATATATTTAACCATAGTTCTTATTTTTGAACATAGATATAGACTATAACAATGAAACACAACCTTCTAATGAATCATAATATGTTAGTTCATGCTTGTTAAAATTGTTTAGTAATATGTGGTAAGCGGTGCTGAAAGCACATTTATTTATATGTAAGCAAAAATTTTTAGTAGAGCTTAGAGCTTGTCTAAACTGAAATGATGCGCCCCACTACTTTTTTTTTTCCATATTTGAAATTTGCTTGTGTACGTTAATGCGGAGGTGGGGCGCGTCAATTCAGCTTAGAAAATGTCTAACATTGTATTGTGTTTTTGTTTGTTTACCCAAAAAAAAAAAAAAAGGAAGAACCTAATTGGCGTAAATATAGATTTGTATTCATACTACGCGTAAAAAAATAGCTGTCACTAACAGAAACCAGACGAACAAATTGAATGCCAATCCGAGTTATGTCTGCCAATATGAATGAAAACTTATTTACCCGTGGTCCTAGGTAAGCGTCGAAAGCAGCAAGATAGTGCGGCGCGATGCGATGCCTAATGTACTATGTTGTCGACGTTATTCCTTGTAACACAGCATCATCCTATCGCTCAACTAGGGTGCCGAGAAATGCTCGTTGAGAACTTTATTTCATGGGATACTTAATTGAGACTGAGTTGTAACGCTCATCTAAGTGAAGTGGGCTTGATTCTCAAAAGGATGCCTTGATCTACCTTGTAAGGGATAAAGACAGGATATCAGAATGTCGCTGAGGCGCCTTGTGTTTGTCAGATCCGAGGCGCCTCCCTGCAAAGCGGCTGATGGCATCCGCAGCAGGTTTTAGTGGGTAGTCTGGGCTGACTAGCGGCCCGGGAGTCCCACACTCAGTGCGCAAATAGCATTTCCCACTGCGAATCAAAAAAAAAAGGATATCTGAATGCGTGTATACTGTATAGTGCTAAACAAAAATATCACACAGTTTATCATTAATTTAAAAAAATAAACGAGATTGAAAGTAGTGAAAAGTTAGTAAGTGAAAAGTAGTGTAGTTCACCGTGTGAAACTTTATTAAGGCGATGCTTCAACGAAAGAACAGTATAAAAGTAAAAACGTAGTTAATTAAAGAACACGGGAAGTAATACCGACTCTTAGGGTTTTGTCGTGTTTTTCGCGATGTGGCCGCAAATACCATACAGGGATTCTACGAAGCGAACGGGTTGAACATCTGTGCACATTAATATCGAGTGAGGGTAAAAAATGACGTGGAGAGGTGTTTAATTTTTTTTATATACTTATTATAACATCTATTGGTGCGACTTGGCAGTAAAATCGAATCGAATGCCGTGAAGGCAAATGGCATGATGCTGTTCAGATGTTTTACATTTGCCGAACGTCTCGTAACGGCCAACTTTTTTTTTATTCACTTGTCCTGGTGTCTATCTGACTATAATGACAGCAGGTGGCCTCCGTTCATGAGTTGACGCATGGATCAGCCAATGCGAAACGGAACAATTTTAGAGGAAACCTGGAAATGAAACTTTGTAATAGAATTCTTTATAATAATAGGTACTTTAAATTCTGTAATAAAACAACATAACAATACAATTATCAAATAACTTTTCTAGAATAACCTACTTTATTTTTATTGATTGTTAAATTTTAATTACACCCTGCTAAAATATATAATAAATTAGAATTTATTATTCAACCCAAAAAAATAAATTGGTAGTTTGTTATCGAGTTCATTTAGAAGGCACCTAATATTTCACACCAAAGTTATGACCTCCTAAACAAAATGAATTGTTTTAATTTGCATAACAACTCCATGGATTTTTAGGCTTCAAACTGTTGTAGAAAATTCATTTCTGCTGCGTGTTATTAGAATATGTTTTTGATCGACACTGAATTCTTTTGATGTAGCTTAAGAATCAGTGGTGAGGAAAATTCAGCAGCTGGCAACATTACTCAGATTTGTATAGCCGATTGGTTTGTCTGTGTTGCCATTTATTTATATTAGTTGACATCGTGTATAAAAATAATTTAGATTTCACTTTCGAAACTTAAACTTACTGATCTTAGTAAAGGGATGATTAAAATGTCTGGTACTATGATTATGTATACGTTTTAGAGTCACATTAACACGTAGTAAAGAAGGAACCCATATAGTTCCATATCAAGGACCTTTACTTATTATGATGGGCAAAATAGAAGGCAAGAGACGTGCTGGAAGACGCAAAAAATAATGGCTGAGAAATATACGCGAGTGGACCGGAGTCACCAGGGTTGAGGAGCTGTTTCGCATAGCGGCGAACAGAGAAGAGTTTGCGAAACTAATAGCCAACCTTCAGTAATGGAGAGGCTCTACAAGAAGAAGGGTTTTTTTAGAGACGATGAACGCATGAAAGCAGTTCTTTAACTTGGATTTAATTTTTTTTAGGAATCTCTCGTACATGTGAGTTCAGTCTTTTTAAGTATTTTTTTTTCTAAAGAGCTTTTTTTTTTCGTTCATTTGCACTCACCCCAAAAAGCGAAACTGTTATCTAGTATCTACCTTTTATCTCTGCATTAGAAAAAAAAGAAAAAGCTCCGGCTTTTTAATAAAGTTAAATAAATAAGAAGCGAAGCGGTGGTGGCCAAGCGGTAATGACACCCGCCTGAGGTCGGGTAGGACCCGGGTTCAAATCGGCCTCGGACCCTTCTGACCCGCATTTTTTGACCCGCTGAATATAAGTACCCTTATGACCCGTTTTCAAGTGCCCGTACGACCCACTTCGGGTCAGAACATTTTTTAATATTAAATTTATTATTTATTTGGTATCCGTCCGACCCGTTCGTTCGAAACAAAGGAAATTTCTCAAATGTACAGTGATAACAAAAAGCGTTTGGCTTTAAATTAATTTTATTTATATGACGTCAATTAAAGGTCATCTTAGGGGCATTCGTACCCCACCCCTTTCCAGGCATCAAGTATCCAAGATATCACTCAAAATACTAATTCGAAGTACTTTGCTTTTTGCGTGCGATTAGTAAAGAGCTCTCCTGTGATTTATTACGCTGTGTGATTATTACCCCATTTTCGACCTCAAGCTTTTTCTAACTGGACTCCGATAGTTGTTTGTGAATTGTGACTTGGCTTTGCTACACTTGGACCTCGAGTTTGATCTGCGAATTGGATTTTGTTAAACGCCGATTCTTCTTTCTACTTTATTATTCTGGTAAGTACCTCTATATTTTATTAATTACCTATGTTACTAAATGATGAATGATAATATTTTGTATGTCTACCCCGTAAGGGATAAAGATGTGGTTTTATGTATGTATGTACTACTTCTATGGATTTGACCTGTAAAAATTAATAGTAAAAATACTTTTTTAAAAAGCTTTTATTGTTACTCTCAACAAACCCTTTCATTTGATACCCATATTGTAGAAATGCATTACAAATAACCCTAGATTATGGAATCGCGCTCGTATATAGATCGAGCCTATGATTCGCAAATCGTGAAACGTCGTCGGTGCATGGCGTGGTGCATATTTGGACTGATAAATTTGATAGTGATGTGATGAGTCATGTAAACTTCCATGGCAACCTTGAAAAAACGAAGAAACAGTGAAATTGAAAAAGATAAAAGAATTATTTTAATATTGCAACAATTTCACAATAAAGACATAACTATTGGTCATTGTTTAGAAAAATTGATTACAAAGTGTTTAACAAAAATTATAAATGGTAATAAATATTATATTTTATAATCCTTATCTGGTTTTATTTCACCAACAGAACCCTACACTTTTGACTACTTTGCTAATACTCTACCTACTCATTCATAAGAATCAAATTTGAGAGCTTGGGTATATTCACTCAACCCTTTTTTGAAACAATAAGTAGTAGATATTGATTGCAACTCATTCTGCAAAGAACATAACTTGTTTTGTAAATCTTTAATTATTTTCTTATTACTTTAATTTTAGCAGTGACTGTACCTGTTAGAAAAACGGGTCAAAAAGGACATGTAAAAAAGAAGCGGGTCATACGGGCACTTTTTTGGAGACTGGGTCAAAACCTGTGGGTCAGAAGGGTCCGAGGCCTTCAAATCCTACCTGTGTCACATGCGTTTGTAGACCAATCTGACTCATGTATGGTAGTTTTTTCATAGACCACCACCTGCTTCCTGTGAAGAAAAACATCGTGAGGAAACCTGCACATTGGCTGACTGTTTAGTTAACTAGTGTGTATACGGCTACTGCCACTAGAGTGCGGTAGTCGTAAAAGTCATGTCAGATGCAAAAAAAAAATCATTTATTTCACCAGTATACCTACTTATACTTCTAGATAAATAATGCTACTTAAAATTAAACGTTGACGGCAATTAGGGCAGAACCTCCTGACAGATCGTCACCAAACTAGGTAAACCTGTATCTTGGGATTCACTGTCAGAGAGGAACCACACCGCTTGCCTTTAGGCGATTTGAATAAAATCTGACACCAGTGTTAATAATAACACACTCGATAAGAAGAAGATTAAGAATAGAAAAGGTGAAGGGACTTAAAATAATACTCATTAACCACAACAGTTCAATAGTAAATGCAATTAAATTAAAAAAACAGTATAAAGAAACTCTAGTGTAAATTTTTTTCAACGCTCTTTGAGCTGACATAAGAACTAACGTTAAAGATAGTTTAAATGGAACATCATTAGGTACCTCTTTTAGAAAACATTAAACTTTACTTAGGTTGTAACTTAAATCACGCCTTAAGCCGACTGTTAAATAAACTGTCGTTCGAATTACCTCAAACTTGCAATAAAAAGCAGAAAAAGACTATAATTTTAAGTTTAGTACTTCTCCTAACGACATAAAATACAAACAGTTTAAAGACATAAAAAAGACTTACTGAAATTAACTAAAACATTCTTAACACATGTTTAAGGAATTCTTTATTCGATATTCATCCTTGTGTAAATACAAATAACGTTAGTTTTTCCACAATAGAAGTATTAAAAAAGGTAGAGAGTCCCCCTATTTAGCACGAAATTTATCGTTCGAGAAATCATTCTATACTGAAGTTATTTAAGGACATTTCAGACCATTAGCGAAGACTTTTTTTACATGAAAGTGTTTTTTGATGTTGCTTTGATGTCAAGTAATTTATTAATTTTTATGTTTCTGTCTCTTTATTTGTGTTTGTGGTATTCATGTATTTTTAGTCGACTAGAGCGAATGTTTTAATGTGTTCAAACATCATTAAACAATCTAGGGTAGGGTAACATTTGTTTCTGTGATACTTATTCTTGATTTTAGAGATTAGAAAGACCCAAAAATAATAAAAAACCGGCCAAGTACGAGTCAAGCTCGCGCACCGAGGATACCGTACGTGCAAAGCATCTCACATTATAGCTCTATCACTAGTTTCAGAAACAAACTTAACTTTTTAGTTCGATCCCTAGGGTTCATACTGGAACGAACGCAAAAATAAGTTTGTAACACTTTTTTTAAACTTCCAACTGCATATTTACAACTTTCAGATTTTTTCCTGTACAAGTACTGTTAGATCTTGCTTTTTGCCAAATTTCATACGTCAACGGGAAGTACCCCGTAGGTTTTGATTGCTGTCTGAAATCGCAAAATATGCGAAAATACGCAACATTTACGGTAATATCTCAGATCGCGTTGACGTATAATTTTTATTTTTTTTTTGCTGAAAGATATCATGGATCCGAGTATTCGATATTAATTTCAACTTGATACCTTTAAGCGTTCCTGAGAAAAAAAAGTTTGACAGACTTTGACAACAAAGTGATCTTATAAGGGTTCCGTTTTTGCCTTTTGAGGTACGGGACCCTAAAAAACAAAATATCTTTATTGTCAAACATAGGTAAAGCGGTCTTACATCTACCTACCCTTACCCTTTGTAATATTTTAGGTTTTATTCTTTGTTATCTTTTCAGGGCAAATAATTCTAAGAAGAAGTTCTTACCAAAGATCATTTTGTACTTATTCATGCGTTATACTCGCCTGGAGAGGGATTTTTGAAGGAAAAAACATCTGACCCTAATCATGTAAGGGATCATAGATATGAAAATAGTTTTAATATCAAAAGTAATATCAATTCATCCTAAAAAAACTTTCGTATTTAAAAGTCATTACAGTTAATTCGTTATAGAAAAATGTATGTTTAGGTAGTACATTATTTCTTGATGGTTTTAGGTATGTTAATTGACTTTCAATGTATGTCACTCACGCATGACAAACCGACTCTCGCAAACCTAAATTGACCCTTATTAATAGAGCTAAATACGATTATCAAAAAATATATGTCGGAGCGTTTACATTAATTAAATTAACATATTGACCCTTTAAAGAGTTGAAAGAAGTAGGGATTTTCCGAGACCCAAATTAAAAAAATTAATAGTTCCAGATGAATTCATAGGTGGCGCTTAGTAAAAGGCGAGACCATTCAAAAAGCAAAAATGCACGGTATTGTCATTTAAAAAAAATAAAACCTAATAAAAAAACATCTAAAAAGTATCAATATTGTGATTTGTGCAACTGTCAAACTGTTATGTGATTTTTTTCTACCTCTGGTTGACAATAGCGCACCATATAGGTACAGCCATTATTACGACTCGGCTTTCAATAAAACGCCATCTGTTGAGACTTTTTTATACTGTTTTTTTTTTTCATAAGTTAGCTGTCAGAAAAATCGCTCGTTGTAAGTTTTTTATCAACAAGCTAATTATTAAAAAATAAAAAACACGACTCATAGCCTATGTCACTCGGAGAAATGCAAGGAATCCAGGACTTGGGTGGAATAAAGGTACATACATACATGTACCCTGAAAACATAACACTCCTTTTTTGGTCAGTCATGTAAAAAGACAACGTAATACAACACCCAAGTGAAACTAATTAACACAAAAATAGCTAAAATGACCCGAGCATCGAACCCGCATGTAATGACTGTTAACTTCTAAACAAGCGGATCGGCGATACATAAATCATAATTAATCTGAAATTTCACAGCCGACGTCTGACGGCTATGAATTATGACTTGTTTGGCCCTTTGTGTTTTTGTAGGGTGCCACTTACATAGGTAAATAAATATATACCATGTTTTTCCAGTATTTTTCAAGAGGTTCCGTTCCTCAAAAGGCAAAATGAAACCCTTTATCTGAAGACCTCAGTGGCGCAGTGGTAAAGACCTTGCATCTGGACCAGGGGACCCCGGGCTCGATCCCCGGACGGGTTGAAATGGAAAATGATATTTTTCAGATTGACCTGTGTCTTGGATGTTTATCTATTTATGTTCTTGTTATAAAATATAGTATCGTTGAGTTAGTATCCCTTTACACAAGTCTCGAACTTACTTTGGACCTTTTTTTTTTTTACATGTGGAAATGGCCGACCCACGCCAATCTCCCGCGGGGACGGGAGAGAGGCAGTGTGGGGCTCGAACCCACTAAAACCACATGGTGCGCCCTCTCGTCGCATAGAGCCGTGGACACAGGATCACCTGACTAAGTCCGGTACCTATTCAACTGTGTCACGACAGCGACTACCTGCTTCCAGGTCCCTCTTTAAATCGAGTCTTAAGCTCAACCGCCATAAGAGTTGTGCGCAGACGCACGTGCACACATCCTCTTCAGCCTAGTGGACGACAGACTATTCCCCGAGCCGGTCGCCCTGCGGCTATTGTCAGGGTGGTAAATGGCGGTTATAGTCCCGCCGCCTTCGTCCAATTCTACGGCGACGAATATCGAGCGTTGTTGTGGCCTCACGCTCTCGCTCTGTCGTCTCCTTTGCATCCATTACAGCTTCACAGAAGGTTTTTACTGCTTGCCACCCTGCTCTACTCGCAACCATCGCTAGAAAAATGGTTCGCAGAGACAGGTCTACACCTATGGCGGACGTCAGATCCGTACGCTCACGCTAACTTACTTTGGACCTAGTTCAATCTGTGTGATTTGTGCGTATATTATATTTATCATTAGGAAAGAGTCTAGGTATTAAACGTAGATTAAGTATATGTTATCTAGACAAACCTACGTGGTTTAGGATGCATAAAATTGTACCTAATTGTTATTTTTTTTTAAGTAAATAAATTAAAGAAAAAAAAATGTTTTGCTTATTCTTTTTCCATCTGTTCAGAATCTTTTAGTCAGGAAAGCACAAAGTTATCGAAATGAAATATATATTAAAGATTATGAATACGAATCGCATCAAGCAATTTAGGTACTTGTAAAGAAATAAAACTGACAATCATAAATATGTAGTACCTAGTCAGTCAATTGAAACACAAAAATGTTGGCCTCAGTGATCAAAGGGCAAAGTTGATATTTTATGTATTGAAATATAAAATGATCTATTTCTAGCGAAGAAAATATACCCAATGGTAAAACTGTTAGATGTTATATTCTCGTCACATGAAAAAGTATTCCAAGATTTAACATGGTGTCGAACTCATCAATATTAACAAACGACATGACAGAAAAAGAAGCAATGAATTTCATTGCGCTCTCAAAGAGAATTTCAAGAAAACCAATAACAGAACACGTGTAATGTAAGCGAAAATTTGAAAAACACTTGTGAATGATACGATCTCCGAATAATATTCCCGTTGCTCAGATTGTATCGAGGACATTCATAATTTATGAAGCTACCTATGAACGCCACAGTATATATAATTATAAATGGAATGTCATCTTGGAGCTTGCCATGATTTATGGAATTACCCTTCAACGATATAACTGTAAAGTCCATTTATTCATAATTGTCCTATTATGTAAACAATCTTCACAGTACTTTTTGTCGAATTTTGTTGAAAATAAATCAAATTTTAGTTCAAACCTAAACATTCTAAAGTTAAACATTTATTAAACACGAAAGTAATTTCCTAAAAAGTCTATTTTAATTTATATTGTTGTAAAATTATAAAAAGACATGTGGTAAGATTGTTAACATAATAGGACAATTATGAATAAATGGACTTTACATAGAAATCACTGTTCACCGTTAATCGGTATAGATAATGTTTTTTTAGGCCGCTGCCTTTCCTCGCCGATAGCTTGTTCGCCGAAAGAATGTTAGAAATAAAAAATGCTTCACCGATACAACTATCTGCCTTGTTTCATTTCATCATACTCGTACCTTATGGGTAATATTTATGACACCATCCTACTAATCCGAATTTGTGGGTTTGTGAGGATGTTTGTTACCCAATCACGCAAAATCTCTGGACGGATTTCGATGAAATGGTACACGGATAGAAAAATGCCGGGAATGTCACATAGATAAGAAATATTTTATCCCGAAATTTTCACCTGCACCACATAAGCTTATTATAATACCCGTGTACTTTTATACGAAAAAAAAAACAGTGAGCGAGTCCACCTCGCACTTGGCCGGTTTTTTACGTTACTCATGTAAAAAAATGTAACTAAATCTAATGCCTATATAATCTGTTTATTAATTGCGTGGAATTTTCACATTTACAAATTCAAGTAAGAACTTCTGATAATAAAATAAATCAGCGAATTGTGTATTTTTAATAATTCGCTGAACATAACCTTCTGGCCGTTTTACTAGTGCCTCGTAAACGGTTGTAGAAATCACGTCCTTATTGACTTTGCATGCGTAGGTTGTAATAGGTACCTATTACTACCTACAGCGCATAATTTAAAATAATTTAAGATAAAAAGAAAAGGCTTATTTTGACGCTGCATCAAATAAGACATATTTGAAGCTCATTTACTCATTCAATTGAAACGAATTTTTATTCAATTACAATTTTTATAATAATTTTCAATGACATATTGCTGTACACGTAAGCACAAATGTTTTTAGTTAATAAAATGTACTTATAATTTATTTTTTGGAATAATCCCGTTGAAACCCTTCAATAAAGTAATCATTCGGAAACGCAATTTTGATAAAAGTCGATCTCTCTCGCTGAATGGCAAATTGAAAGTTTAATCCCATCAACTAGGATTTCGATTTGACTTGGCATGTCACACATCTGCGCCTTAATTTCCATTGAGGCACATAATTAATATAAGTATTATTAGAGGTAAATTGGGCCTAAATCAATATAAGTACTGAAATAATACATTTACTTTGTTTATATTTTCTTTACATTTATTTTAGATTTAATTCAAAATATAAACCTATACCTATTCATTTTAAATGTAATTTTCTCCAGCGGGGTTAAGACCCGAATGGATATTTGAGAAGTTTACAATCACGCCTCAACAACTTTACCTAGGTCTATATGGGTAACGTAAAATGTGAAATTAGAAATAAGTACCTTTTTATTCAGAATTTCTCAAAAGAGCGGAGTTTAAGTAGAAAATAAGCAAGTTATTTATATATTTTTTTATTTATTTTTGGCGTAAGATTCCTATATCACAGGGCGGGCGCTTCATAGAAACGGGGCGTCAAATATACCTGCTACTACTACAAATGAAACTGTATATCTGTCCGAACACGTCACTAACACGTCAATGTGTGTGTTTTCATAGTCATAGCGTCCCAATACACACAAGAACGGGGGAGAAGTGCAGGGGGTGCGGGGGGGTGCCATATTGCGGGAGGGGCAGGGAATTTCCTTTCTGTACGTAGTACTAATATTAATTCTGTGCCTATATCGGACTCTTTAACATTACACTATATGCTTATAACTAAGCTACTTACTACACACTCGGATGACGACTAGTTTGTATATACTGCAGTGAAACTTGGGTTTCAAAATAAAAGAATCACTGCTTAAAACACGAGTATAATTTTTGAACTAAAAAAAATTCGACCAATGTCCTTTAAGGTGAAGTACCATCCAAATCAGATTTTTGATGCATTTTATGTGCAGGGTGAGCCATTTTTTTGCTTCCAAAAACCACGTATTCGCTAAAAGTTTTGCATGATACTGAAAGTTAAGTATATTTATTAGTTGTTGGTGGAAATCGAAACACGATTTAAACAAATTGCCTCGATAGAAAAAATTCTCAAAGTTCCTCAAAAAAAATTATTTAGACACACCAAAGAAATAAAAATAAAAGAAAGGAAAATTAACAACAGGAAAGGAATATTAACAGGTAAAATAAGAAATACATGAATTTGCTTGTTATTTTAAAAAGAAAATTAAATGAGTGAAAGAAATGGATGAAATGATGTATAAAAATTCCAAATCAAAACCGAAACAAAAATAATAAAAAAAAAAAAAACATTTCGTCGTTCTGTGACTCATTCTCAGGTGCAGGCCGACTTTGCCCACACTCGTCTAATAAACAGTCCATACAATACATACATGAAATATTTCAGTGCCACTTCATATAATCCTTCTGGTTTTTTTGACAACTAGATTCAACTTCGTGCCATCTTTAATAGGATACCCCTGAACGGTCTGATCGTCAGCTAATGTTCTTCCCAATAATAGCAACTTTTGATCTTCAATTGGAATCTTCAGATGTGAAGAAATCTGTCGTTTGATATCCAAAATAGATGTCGTTGGGAAAGCCTCTATTGTGCATTCCCCACCCTGAAGTTTTTCACCATAAACTTCATTGCTAGAGATCGATACTTGTATGTTAAGAATAATAAAAGCACATTAAAGATTTAATTCTGAATCGATATAGTACAAAGTAGAAATTGAGATAAAAACATGGAAACATCGAAATACAACTACTACGTATAGAAGCGAAAACGTGAACAAAATGTATGTGACATCAGTTAATGTCTCGAGTCAGAAACTCCTTCAGTCACTCGCCAACGTACATCGCGATTGCATCCGATTTTGTGTCAATCATAATGCCGTCTTACATATTAAAATAATCTAAAAATAAATCGAGTAAGCAGAAAAAAGATAGTGGAGTCACCTATCATCTATAAGTAACCAAAATATCAACTAAAACTATGACTAAAATTAATTTTTATAATAATTATATAAATATTATAAATTATTTTCTAATATTCAAAATATTCAATTGTTTTTTCCATTTTGTATGAAAATTATAGAATAAGAAAAGTAAATAGTACAGATTGGACACGTAGGTACAAAAGCCTTGGTGAACTATTTGTCTCTGTGTACTTTACAACTGAATTTTTTCGTTTAGGGTTTCGAAGAAAACATATAACCCTTATAGTTTCGTCATGTCCATCCGTCCGTATATCTGTCTGTACGCGGCTTAGCATAGAAACCATTAGTAGGTACTAGAAAATTGTAATTTTGTATAGATATACCTAAAGTTCATATTATAAACTAGCTTTTTCCCGCGGCTTCCCCCGCATGTTTTATTTTTTTAGATTTTTTAATTTTCACTACTGATCCCTAAATATTTCCGAGATAAAAACTATGTTAATCTATAACTCCCCAGCGAAAATTCCATCAAAATCGGATTAGCCGTTTCAATGATTACCCTGAACAAACAGACAAAAAAATGTTTGGGTACTAGTAACGACAAAATAACACTATGAAATTAAAAAATTTCAGTTATTTTGAAATTACAGATAGACACTCCAATTTTATTTATATGTACTGTATTATATTTGTATGTATGTATTGTATATATTAGCTAAGGATGAGTTGGAGGGCATTACCTCACAGGACTTCACATATCTTAACAATGTCCTTATATTAGTATTTTTATGCAGTCGGGTTTTTTAGTTTTTTTTTATATTTATTACTTGTTTTATTCATTTATTCGTTAATGCTATGAGAAAATCCTAACTAATATCATAAATGCGAAAGTGAGTTTGTTTGTTATCTACCTCTTTACGCTTTATCTACTGAACCAATCTTCCTGAATTACGCATACACATAGAAGTACTGAGAAGGACATAGAGTACCTTTCATCCCGGAAAAAACACTGATTTCGTGGGAAACACACGCGGGCGAAGCCGCGGGCAAAAGCTAGTAAAGAGATAAGTAGAATCGAAACCATTCACTTTCTTTTATTTTTTACTTAACCTATGTCCATTCTGTACTGTATAATCTTCGTCGCTGATTGTGACAGCTCTGCATCGAACATATTTGAATTTACGAAATTTGGAACAAAAATTTTCCTTGGGGTAGCTCCTCTAGTGCGTAGTACATTATATCTCGATGCATGGAAAAGAAAAATCAACTCTCTAAAAAATCTCCATTTTCTCACTCCAATTGACAGTAAGTCAAAAAATCGAACCACCAGAATTTCCTTATCATAAAGAAAGAACAAAGAAAAAAGTTTTCGTAGAAATAGAATCACAAACTAAAATAGACTTGACTTTGTAGCGGTGTAACGCTACAATACCTAATGATATATTGTGATAGGCCTGATATTGTTTTCTAAATTTTAATTCCAAACTCATTAGTGACTCACCGAATACAGATAAACCAAGGGAGGTTTCCGCATTTCGGTATAATTATCATATTCATTTATTTGCATAAAATAGGGTAAATATACAATACATAGATGGAGATGCATAAAAAAACTCGAAATCGTATGAGTGTTTATTGTATGTTGAACTAGCTCTTGCCTGCGGCTTCGCCCACGTGAATTTGCCACGGGAACAGTGCTTTTTCCCGGGATGAAAGGTTTATGTCCTTATCAGTATTTCTAACTATGTGTATGCGAAATTTCAAGAAGATTGGTTCGGTATAAAGCGTGAAGAGGTAACAAACAAACTCACTTTCACTTTTATAATATTAGTTAGGATAAATGATTAAAAAAACATTACCTACTTACACTACACATTCAAATCTCATTTTTACTATGGTTGGTTGTACTCAAAATAGTTTACTAAATACAAAATAAGATATTTCAAGCCACGCGTACTGCCATCGGGCAGTATGCCAAACTTCAATTTAAAAAAAAAAACAATTTTTAACTTGGCACTTGATTTTTGCCACAGCGTCCGGATGTGGATAACCACCCCATTGTGATTGTACAGATAACATCACAACACAATGAAAATTAGCTTCTATTACTACTGCATAAAGCTTACAAGGTAACCCTAGTCATGGTGCATTGAAATGGTAATAAAAGGCGTCGCGTGATTTCAATAAATCAATTGAATTAAACAATTTGATTTATAAACCACTGCAGTATACGTTAGGTCCGAGGCAAAAAAAAAATTACACTACGCGAAAAGAAGTCCGTAAAATCGCTTAGCTATGCGATTAAAATTTTGTCGGTTTTGGTAATTTTTGACAAGTTGTCAGCTTGTCATTCGAAACCATTAAAAACTAACTTCACTAAACTGACTTTTTGTACGGTATGCAAAAAAATTGAAGAAAATTCAAAATAATAATATTTTTTTATAAATGTATAAATTAAAAAAATACAAAAATCCCGACTTTAAGTTGAAAAATGCTGATTACTCCTAAACGGCTGAACTGATTTTCATGAATAATGGCTAAGAACACATTCAATTAAGTCAGCTTTCAAACAAAAAACACTAGATTAAAATCGGTTGATCCGTTTGGGAGCTACGATACCACAGACATAGGTACAGATACACAGACACGTCAAACTTATAACACCCCTCAATTTGGGTTGGGGGTTAAAAACATTACGCTGGTCATATTGCTTCGACTCTGCGCCACTCTGTGAGCTGAACCTAAGAGATATTTTTTTTATGGCCCGGTCGTAGAGCAAGTATTAGTAAAGTACTCATTTGTGATGTACCAGTCAAAGTCAAAGTCAATTGTTTTTATTTAAATAGGTTTTTCTTAGTTGACGTCATAAAATTACTTAAAGCTAAGGTTACCACCGCCTATAAAGCGCAAGTGGACAAGAGGCGGCGCAACAAACTCCACTGCTGCATTTTCTCCAAAGACGTCACTTTATACCAGATAGATAGATACTTTATACAGGAACTGACATGTCCTCTTTTTCTTTCCCTCATTACACTATAATGACATACACCGAACCCTAAATAGTTCTTGTACATCACACATGATTAATAGTACCTACATTTAATAGAACCGTGACTAAATGGAACAATGTGTCGTCACGTGACGCAACTTGTGTCGACACGTGTCGCAGTGTGCTGTTACTTGAGGGGATGCAGTGCAGAGGATATATATTCGGGAGTCAAAGCTTTATCTCTACGCTTCAAAATGCAACGTTGTGTTGGACTTGTCGTTTAATTGCAGTGAAATTATGATGTCGATTTCGATTGAACTCTGAGGGCTGATTTCATCGATCTTATCGAAATCCGAGTTTATGAAAACCAAGTTTTGTCTTAACGAGATTAAAGGTTTTCTTTAATCTCGATTACATACAAATTGATTTCTCCAGCTTATTTTGATCGCGTTTATGAAAACGCAGTTTACAGAAACGTAAGTATGAAGCATACAAAAAAATTGTGATGCGTTTTGTTTCATATTTTTTTAATATTTATTTATTTATTTCCATGCTACAATTTAATAGAAATTACAACTAAAATTAAATTTAATATTTATTCACACATAAACAATATATTTTGTGACATTTACAATACCGGCAACGCTTTTAGCACATTTTTTTTCCAGTAACTAAACGTATCTGCCCAAACTGTCACGAAGACGTGACGGCTGACGCATTATTGTGTCGATTGTTGTTTAAACTCGTTTAAACGAGCTAAACGTCGGAAATCGGTCGTTTAGGTTCGAAACCGAGATTAGCTTTAACTGAGTTTAGTTGATGTTGGTGAAATGCAAACTGGCGCTTTTTAAACTCGTTTTTCCGGCCAAACGGAGATTAGCTTCAACTAATCGCGATTAGTTTCATCGTTGAAATTGGCCCTGAATCTTTGGCTCAATCTCGTTTATTAGACGTTACATTAGAAAAATCATTTTAAAGTGATTTATAAACCACTACAGAAATAATGTTAATATTATTTCTAACTAGTGGTTCGCCGCGAACTTAGACCTCGCGATTGTTCATATTTCAAAAACGGCTGAACCAATTTTGTTGAGCAACGAACTTAAAAATTCTATGAATAGTTGCTACACGTATTCTTAATATCATCGAAATTAATCCAACGGTTCCAGGGTTATCGCAGGACAAACATATATACAAACAATGTGTTTTCGTCCCTACTTGATTCAAAAATAGAAAAATAGATTAGGGGAATAGACTAACAACATATTACAATTATACAATTTATTTTCATAGTCATGGTTCATAACAAAGATTGAATAAAGCTTGGATTTTAGCTAATATTTTACTTGTACTCTATAAAGACGCAGTCACAAATAGAACTCGAATGCAGACGCTTGTACAAAACTACAAATCATGTGCAAAAACTACAAATCAGTTTTGGATTATAAAGACAGCGAATTGGCCAACTATACACTTTGAGAAAAAAGTAATAAAATGGTACAGCATTGTAGTCATGATAATGTTTTTTTTTTATTTGTTGTATCCATTTCTTGCTCAGCGGCAGTGGGCAGAAAAAATCTGTGGGAATGAAATATACATTCTGTGTACTAAGTATCGGGAATTTGTCAATAAAACAAAAAATACAAATTATTCATCTTAATTTATTTTATCGCCTTCAAAGTAGGCCCCATCGCTTGCAATACAACATCTCCAACGCTTCACCCAGTCTTCCATACATGTTTCATAGGCTATTTGCGGTATGGCCTTTAGCTCATTCAGCGAATTTTCTTTTATTTCTTCTATCGACTCAAAACGTTTTCCTCGAATTGGTAATTTTAACTTGGAAAATAAAAAAAAGTCAGACGGAGCCATATCAGGTGAATACGGTGCTTGGTCGAGAACTTTTGTTGAATTTTTTGCTAAAAACTCTTTCACTATAATGGCTGTGTGTGATGGTGCATTATCATGGTGCAGCATCCATGAGTTGTGTTGCCACAAATCTGGACGTTTTCGGCGGATACTCTCACGCAAACGCTTCATGACGCCTAAATAATATGGTGGTGGCGCCACTGTCACGTAAAGAGTGAGCTCTGTGTTATATTATGTTTAAAAATAGTAAAGTTGTAAATTTTGATCAATATACCTATGGATTATACAGTGCCAGACTTTATTTATGTGCGTTAATGTTATCTCAGAAAACAATGTTCTGAATAAAACAATAAACAAGCAAATCAATGAACCTATTATAAAAAGTGAAAGAAGTGACAAATTAAAAAGTATTCAATATTATAACAATCTGTTAAGTCCTTGGAGTGTTATCAGTGCATGAGTTTACAAACACAGTGGACAAAAACTTAAAAATTCTAAAATTTTAACATTGGCACGACCGTTTAAATATTCAAAATTAAATTTGGACTTTGGACTTCGCAAACTCCCACAATATCTTAACAAAGTTTTTACACCATTCAAGGCACGTAGTGACATCTAGCGGGGAGTAGGGGAATAAATTACATCAGATATTGATGACAATTCTTCATACTCAGACACGCCAAAATCTGTAGAACAGACCAAAAGGATTAAGAATATGGAAAAAGCAACACCAATCAAGAGTACTGAAAAGTCACATATCAATCTGCAGAACCCACCATGTTCTCCGGAGTCTCAAAAAGTCGGAGTGCAGAACCACCCATGTTCTTCTGAGTCTCAAAAAAATACAACAGGCAACAAATATGCAATTAACGTATCCACAGAAAACTCATTTGAATCTTTAAATGACGAAATCGAGCAGGAAGCAGATACCTCTCCAAGTGTACGGGATGTATTAATAAGAAGCACACCGGACCTAAGGGCCTACGAAGACGAACAAAAAATACAAGAAATGCAAAAAACGATACAAGATCTTGAGAGCAAACTAACTTCAGCTAATCGTGAAATAGACAACATAAATTCGGAAAATGTTGAACTAAAGAAGATTATTACGGCTAGAGATCGGAAGATATTGCAACTTCTTGAAATATGTGGATCGACAAAAAACACCGCGATTAAAGAAGAGCTCAAATATTGAATTACATGTTGATCGAAGTTGTTTGCAGTTTGTTACACTGCCCACAGATGGGGCTAGTAGTCAAGAGATTCCTCAAGAAATTCAACTGGAAACAGTAAATGACAGTGACAGTGACAGGCACCAAGATAACCTGTCTGCGAGTGTTATTAGTTTGTGTAAACATAAACAAATAGAAGTTGAAAAAAATGATGAAGTATCTTATTCATGTGCTAGTGATTATAGTATTCAGAAAAATGTACAGTCGATCAATGCTAGTGAAAAAACTATACAGCGACGAGTTATGATATTTTTCTGATGAGCGAGGCAAGGGTATGAGAAATATTTTACAAAATCTTTTAGGACATAATTTTCTGGTAATGTGCATTATCAAACCTTATGCCACTACAGATCAGATTTTAAACTCTTGTAGACTTTTCTGTGATGATTCCACCAAGGATGACTACGTGATTATATTGTCCGGTTCGCATGATAAAAATCCCTTGAAATTTCAATCTTACCTTTACTATAGTTTACATAATATGTTGAATACAAATATTCTAGTTGGTGAAGTCATCAAAAACCATTATCTCAATGTACGGTCAATCAATAATATGATAAGGAAGACATGTTCTCAAATTAATAATGTATATTTTGTAGACATAATTGACCATAATATGAGAAGTGCCTTTTTTGACAAATTAATTGCATGTAGATTGTTTTTGAGACAGATATTACAAATTAAGTATAAAAATAACTTCATAATCTATAAAAACAATACACATTTAAAATCCTTTCAGAATCTCAAAAGTGTAAGTACACAAACTGATTGTATATCTTTAGGAGTTAACCGGTCTTCTCAAACTGATTTTACTGATTGTGAAATGCCTAGCAATAATGATGATTTTTTTCGTGACTAACATAGCCTGTAATGGAGACTCTCATACTAAACTTAATATTTTCTACCAGAACGTATGTGGATTAAACAGTAAAAAATATGAGTTGGAATTATATAAAGAATCGTTAAATATGGAGTTGCATTACATGTGTATAAGTGAGCATTTTCTTAATAAAACATCAGCCCCTGTTTAATATGGATAATTACCAATTAGTATCACATAATGTAAGAAGTAAAAAAATTAGAGGAGGGTCTCTCATTTTAGGACAACTAGGTAGGAAATGTGAGGATTTACCGATATGTAAAGATATGTACAAGTGCGAAGTATTTGAAATATGTGGTGTAAGGGATGTCGAAAGTAATATTCATATTTTCTGCGTGTATAGAAACACAAATGAGAAAAATATTGATGATTTCATGGACATTTTGGAGAAATTATTGAATTACTGTTTAAACAAAAATTGTATAATCTGCGGGGATTTTAATATAAATTTGCTTAAAGATGACAAACACAAACAAAATTTTTTAAATTTGCTAAAAAGCTATAACTTTCGTGCTCTTATTACTGACGAATATACCTTTTCACGTGGTCTTTCATGTCTTGACAATTATGTTACAAATTTGCCTGAAGATAATGTTTTGAGTACCAATGTAGATCATAACAACATAGGGGACGGTCATGCTGCACTTTTATGTAGCCTTTCTCTTGAAATTAAATCAGGCAACAGGAATGATGGTAAACATTTTTATATTAATAAAAGGGTGTTTAATAGCCGCAGCAATAACTTATTCCGTGAAAGTATTAGGAAATGGAACTGGCCTAATATGGGAATAAATGGTTTCTTAAAGAGTTTTAAAAATATTTTTGGTACATGTTTTAAGAAAAGAAGGACACGTATACACTATAATAGGGCAAACAACTCTTCATGGATTACTAAGGGTATAAAAGTAGCAAGCAAAATGAAAAGATTCTTATGTAATTTTAACAAAACGGAATGTCATGAAACTGTGCAGCATTACAAATCGAATTATATAAGAATATACCGTAAAGTGATTAGGAACGCAAAAAAAAATGCTGTAAGTAAGGAAATAGATAATACTGAAAAATTTGACAAAGGGGGTATGGAAAATAGTAAACAAGAATAGACAAATGGTAAAGAAAAACTCTAACGAAAAAATTTTGTTAGAAATAGACAGCAAAAAAATTTATAATCAAGCAGAAGTGGCAGATATCCTATGTGATCGCTTTACGGTGCCACCTACAAACTCTAATACAAATAAAGACCCAATCAATATACTAAAGACAAATGTGGATAGAGTAGAGAACAATATGCAATGGAAAACAATTACACCATTTGAGATAAGAAAAATAGTTACATCTATGGACTGTAAAAAATCATGCGGACATGATGAAATACCAGTAAAATTATTTAAAGATAACATAGATATTTTAGCATTACCATTAACTTATTTTTATAATATGTGTGTAGAAAATCAAATTTTCCCAGAACAATTAAAAATAGCCAAGGTGATCCCAATACATAAAAAGGGATCAAAAAAAGATCCAGGGAATTTTAGACCAATTTCACTTTTATCCATATTTTCTAAGATTTTTGGCATGCTCATTAAAACGAGGTTGCTTGAACATCTAAATGTGAATGCTATACTAGGGAGTGAACAATATGGCTATCGTAAAAATATTGGGACTAGAGAAGCTATAGATACACTCGTAGATGAAATTGTAGCAAAGTTGAACGACAAGAAAAAAGTATCTAGTATGTTCCTTGATCTCAGTTCCGCGTTCGACATGGTTGATCCTGCTATTTTGTTGCAAAAACTGGAACACTACGGAGTGCGAGGTAACATGCTACAACTATTTAAATCTTACTTGGAAAATCGTAAACAATTCGTAGAGTTAAAGAATCTTGATGGAGACTCCCAGGTAATAGTTAAATCTAGGACACTAAACAAGAAAATAGGAGTTCCGCAGGGGTCAATCCTAGGACCTATTCTGTTTCTTGTTTTTATTAATGATTTGCCAAAATATATTCAAAATCTACATAGTGACATTAAAGTAATTTTATTTGCAGACGATACTAATGCAGTAATATCAGACACAGATACAAATGACCTGAATAGTAAGATAAATACAATTTTATATAATTTTTATGAGTGGTTTAGTGCTAATAATTTAAAATTAAACTGTGATAAGACTAAAGTAATTCTTTTTAAATCGACGACGAGAAATTCTGAGACTCTTGACATTGTACTTAATGGGGATAAGGTTGACGTAGTGAAAGACACAAAATTCTTAGGTATCCATATCGATGAGCAACTAAATTGGAAACAGGAACTGGCATCACTTGAATCATCTATAGCTTCTGCTTGTTATGTAATCAGGGCTCTTCGTCACGAAATTGATTTGGTTCATTTAAAAAAAGTATACTTTGCCCTGGTAGAATCCAAATTAAGATATAGTATAAAACTATGGGGTAATAGCTATGAGTACAATAAGGAGGCAGCTTTTAAATTACAAAAAAGGGCAATTCGTGCAATGGTTGGCATTCCCTCATGGGACTCATGTAAGCCATTTTTTGTCAGTCTAGGTATCCTAACTGTCCCCAGTTTGTACCTTTTGACCCTTCTTACAGACTTAAAAAAACGCCTGCCCACGTTAGAATCAAGCGATGAAAGACAAGCACGGGAAAGGACCAGAAGAGGAGCACTTAGCCGTGATATTGTCCCCAACTTACAAATAATGAAGCATAATGCTCAATTCCAAGCATACAAAGCTTTCAATAAGTTGCCTAAAGAGATTAAGCAGACGGAAGGTCTTAAACTGTTTAAGGAAAAATTAAAATCATATTTATTAGAAAAAAATTATTACTCTATTGACGAATATTACGATAAATAAATGATAAATTGATAAATCTTATTTCGGACTTGTCCATATTTTTTTTATTATTATTATTATTATTTTTTATGACATCCCATGACGTTTTCTTTTTTCTTTAATTTCGATTCAATGTATTGTTGTTAATCTAATGTAATGTTTTATAGTTAATATTAGTTAATGAATGAATAGTAGTAAGTATTAATAATGTAATTGAATTCATACACAATGTTTATTGTTTTTTGAATAAATAAATAATATTCTTTATTCACTGTTTCTCCCTCAGGAAGGAATTCGGAGTGAACCACACCACGGTAGTAAAAAAAAACTGTCAGTATCACCTTGATTTTGGAGCGACTTTGCCGCGGTTTTTTGGGTTTCGGCTCGTTTTCGAGACGCCATTCTGAAGACTGTTGGCTTGTTTGCATGTCGTACTCATAAACCCATGTCTCGTCGCCAGTTATTATACGTTTCATAAAGGTCGGATCCGTAGAAGCTCGGGAAACCATGTCTTCAGCGACATGCTTTCGCTGCGCTTTTTGAACGAAATTGAGCTCTTTCGGAACTAGTCGAGCGGCGACGCGTTTCATGCATAAAATGTCAATGAGAATGTTGTGGACGGACTTAAAAGATATGTTTACCTCACTAGCCAACTCTCTCAGACTCATACGTCGATTTTCGAGCACTAGCTTCTTGATTCTGTCGATGTTTTCTTTGGTCGTAGCGGTTGAAGGTCTACCAGAACGAGGCAAGTCTACTACTACTTCTCGGCCTTCTTTAAAAGCCTTATACCATTCATAAGCCCTTGTTTTCGATATACACGATTCGCCGTAGGTATTTCGCAACATTTTTAGTGATTCACCACATGAAATATCATTCGAAACACAAAATTTAAGGCACACTCTTTGTTCAACAATATTTTCCATTGTAAAAATCGCCGAGAACTCAAAACTATGACCAACAAAAAGTGTAGTTTAAAACAAATTAAATGACAGATCCCGCTCAAATTTTGCGCGCTAAATCAGTACAGTGCTACCAACATGCAGTAAAAAATTAGAACGACCTCTTTTACGCAGGTCTTTTTATTGACATATTCCCGATACTTTTTACACAGAGTAGTATATGCATTTTGACAAGTTGTATAAGTGATTATGAAGTATCAATTACTTGGGGGTAATGTGTATTATTTCAAGCTTCTTATACTTACAAAAATATATACAAACTTTCTCAATCATTTTTTTGCATAGACTTGGACATTTTAAATGGCGTTTTAATCAAAAAACAGTAGAAGTACCTATTAATGAAGTCCGGTTTATATGTAGTTAGATTAGCCGCGCCCCGGGGCTTTGCTCCTGTGGGAATTTAGATATAAAAAGTACCCTATGAGCTAATTCTGTTTTTTTTTCTACCCATATACCAAATTTTGTGCCTGTGGGGCCTGTGGTGTGGCCCTAGAATAGCACCAACCCTTCTCTTCCCGTGGGTGTCGTAAGAGGCGACTAAGGAATTTAAAACACCGGAGGATGGGCAGCAGCATCTTTCCGAGTACTATGCCATCACACTGCGATCGCCAACCCGCCTGCCAAGCGTGGCGATTACGGCAAAACCCCCCATGGATAAAATCCTTGGGGGAGGCCTTTGTCCAGCAGTGGACGTCTTTAGGCTGAGAGAGATACCAAATTTTATCAAAATCTGTTCAGTTGATTTTGTGTGATTGAGTAACAAACATCCCCATAAACTCACAGACTCACATCCAAACTTTCGCATTTATAATATTAGTAAGACTTGGTCTTTGATACCTCCTCCATATTTTCAGCTCCGCTCGCTCAAGAACTGCCGAGAAACGGGGAAGTGCTCTCAATCTCTCAACAATACAACATTGTTCTGTAAACTAACAGTTTTGCGCTGTTGAGCATCGCGTTTCTTTAAAGGTCGTACTTGATTTCACGACTTGTAGTGTAGTCTTTGGAGTTTATTTTGATCTGTAATGGTATGTCATGTAAGGTCATTGATTGATTAAGGGTTTGAATACAATTTTATAAATAAGTAGCTCTTGGGTCACATAAGCATAAACATAGAAAAAATATTTCTTTTAACTTTATGGTCCCGACAGATTGCAAAAGAGCGAGAGGTAAGTCGAAAATGAGGTGGAATGAGGGATTTTCCGAGACCCAATTAAATTAAAAATAAGTTCCAAATGAATTCATAGGTGGCGCTTAGTAAAAGGCGAGACCATTCAAACAGCAAAAATGCATGGGATTGGTATTAAAAAAAATAAAACCTAAGAAAAAACATCTAAAAAGTATCAATATTGTGATTTGTGTAACTGTTATGTGATTTTTTTTCTACTCCTGGCTGACAACAAAGAGCGCACAATATAGGTACAGCCATTATTACAACTCGGCTTTCAATAAAGCTCCATCTGTTGAGATTTTTTTATACTGTTTTTTTTCATAGCTGTCAGAAAAATCGCGAGGTAGTTGGAGAAATAGGGGGAGGCTTTTGCCCAGCAGTGGAATCTATTAGCTAAAAAAGTACCTATTGTCTGATATTACTCTAATTTGGTATTGTTCTACCCGTGTACCAAATGTTATCGAAATTCGTCTATAGGCCCCGCTATTAGACCGTAGAATAATGTAAGTACCTCATGATCTTATTTTATTTTGTACGGCTACTTTTTTTTTTACTTGAGGTGGTTATAGGATGTAAGTACCTATTACTTATATGAGGTACAAAGAAAGAAAAATACGAATTCTTATTGGATGTACCTATAAAATCAATAAACTTGACATCCACATGAACTCTCTGCTCAACCCTAAGGTTTGACTGTGAGACAATGCTTTTAGCATTAAGTCCACCTTTTGTACTGTGCTTTTTACACGTGTATTTTGTACAAGTTTAAATAAATCAATAACCCTTTAAAATATTGAGATTAATATACCTTGCCTTGGTGGGCTCTGTTATCAATTATGGCCTCAGTAGTTATGGAAGAACTTACAAGACATATAGAACCTATTTATAACTTTCAACTAAAAATATTAAAAATAATTATTCCAAAAAATATCTCTATAAAGTTTATTAAGGATGAGAAGGAGTTATTTAAATACTGCACTGCAATATAATGAGTGTCTATGATAAAATTCAATACCAAATTTTAACTGAATTATGTCACAAATTTTGTTTAGTAGAAAGAATACGACCTGCGCACTTAAGAAAACTTTGTTATTTAAATAAATACAATCTTCCAGAATATAATAATCTGTATGGGACAAGATTACCTAATTACATGATACCAAATTATCTTAATAAACTTCCATATGATCTACAGGAGTTGTATAAATTTAACTTTAAAAAATTTAAACTTAAATTGAAAAAATACTTTGTTGCCAAGTGTAATAGCGACTCACCGAACAAATATATACCCTGCGAGGTTTTCGCAGTTCGGTAAATGTTTTATGAGTGCTTTTTTGTGTTACATTGAATAAATGATTAAAAAAAAAGTAATATTATAAATGCGAAAGTGAGTTTGTTTGCTTGTTTGTTTGTTACCTCTTCACGCTTTATCTATTGAACCAATCTTCCTGAAATTTCGCATACACATAGAAGGACATAGGGTACCTTTCATCCCGGGAGAAAGCACTGTTTCCGTGGGAAATTCACGCGGGTGAAAGATAGTAAATATTTTTTTTTTTTACATCATGTATGAAAAACATGTACTTATTCTACGGTCTATTCGCGGGGGCTTGAGTTGATTTTGCGTGATTGAGATACAAACATCCTAACATTTTTAAGAACCACAACATCATAGAATAAAAAGTAGTATTACATTTTCCTAGGCACGTTCATAAAAATGAATATTATGCACGGACTTTTGCTTTCAACAGAGACCTATCAAAAACGTGAACTAGAATATAAAATTGCAGTCCGCAATCCTCTGCTAATCCATTAGTTCAGCATTTTGTATTACACTGTTCCCCTCTGCAGAATACCAGTATTATAGGATTATGGTCGGCCATTGTTAAAGATTTATTCAATGCAATTCATTCCAACTAATTCGTGAGTGGTAATGTGTATGGAATTAAGGGTTTTAGTGTGCAAATAAATGGTAATCAGAACGTTATAATATGTTTCCACTTGCATATGAGTGTATCAACTTAAGATAAATGAAAGTGAATAAAGTATCTGGAAATATGGTGTTATTTCATAAAGAGAATGATAGCATTAATTAGATGGACATACATAGACCAAGTGCCAATCTGTAAATTTAAAGAAAAATAAGTATGTAGGGTATTTAAATACTTCCAGTAGGTAATAGGACTGTGGGAGAGTGTTCATATAATTAGTAGTTTTTGACAGATACAGTCAGACAAAAAAACTAAAAACATTATTGATTTCTGTTGGCCCATAGAGATATTCTAATATTATTTTCTTTCTTAAATATCTTTTTGTACAGACATAGTATCTTTGCGTAGCATTTGCCATCAGCTTAATGGCTTAGATAACAAATACATTAAATAAACAAAACATACACAATCTCCAAAGTAGGTAACTTAACCCTCTTTAACACCTCCCAAGCATCTCTAAGTATGAATTATGGCAGCAAATTTTAATGGAAACAAAGTACATGTCGTATTATTTGGTTAATTCCTACTTTTGTTTACCCTGACTGCGCAGAATTAAACTAGGAGAGCTCGCAAGCATCTTGAGACTTCGTACTAATTTTAATTATTGTTAAGTACAGTCAACAAAATAATTAGGGATCAGGGCAAGGAGTATTTAGAATGCAAGACGCATGCGGGGGGGTGAAGTCGCGCGCCAACGATATGACAAAGCAATTTAATCACATGTTTTCCGCGTGAAGTCGTTATAGTTTATGATTTTTAAAATTCGTGATTATTTGAACCAATCACAGCGACTGCCGTATGTCCCCCTCCCGCAAAAATCGGTGAACTGTGATTGTATCGGACAATATGCCTATGCGCGCTGTCCATTCTAAATACTCCTTGGATCAGGGTGAAATCAATGGCATTCTTTATACTGATGACAGTACTCATGAATATGAGCAACTTTTAGTATAGGACTGATTTTGAAGTCTGAGAAAAACCAGCTGTTCCGTACATTTTGGGCGAGTTGGTATTGTAAAATAGTATGGAACAGCTAATTTTTTTGAGATATCAGAGTCGGTTACATAATAAAAAGTTGCTCATATTCATAAGGACTTTCACCAGTAGAAATTTTGCCAATGTATTTGAATTTATGTATGAGAGATGGCGAGATGACATTGAATGTTATCTGCGGGAGTGAAAGCGGTTATCTCTTGACAGAGAATTATGGAAGGAGAAAGGGAAGGCTTTTGCCCAGCAGTGGGACACTTCAATAGAAAAAAAAAACAAATTTGAATTTACCTGTTTACTTAAGTATTTTTTTTAGTTTAGGTCCTTTAGGTACGCAAAGACATACGTGTAGGAGCTGGCGCGCAAACATATAATACTGTCTATAGTTAATTGTGACTTGAATACCTAAATTATATTGCTGACTGTACCTGTCCGAGATGATAAACTAGCTGATGTTGTGTCTTGGTCTGTTTTGGGAATTAAAAAATAATACAAGAATAGTTTTATTGAATGAACTAAACACTTGCCAAATATAGGTATTTATTTCAAGTAAGTTTATGGTTTCAACATTGAGTTTCAGTAACATAATCCTACTTTCTTCTAATATTACAAATGCATACGTTTGGATGTTTTGATACCCATTTCAACTCTTTAAAATTAATACAATTTACCAAGAACAGTGCTTTATCCGGGATGGAAGGAACCCTATGTCCATCTCAGTACTTCTAACTATGTGAATGAACTAACACTTGCCAAATACAAGGCCAAGTTACAGTACAATACAGGCCAAGTTTCAATAAAAAAAATTGACTTTGACTTTGACTTTACATTTGTTTCAAGTACATTCATGGTTTCAATACTGAGTTTCAGTAAGAAAATCCTACTTTCTTTTGATATTACAAATGCATAAGTTTGGATGTTTTGATACCCATTTCAACTCTTTAAAATTAATACAATTTACCAAGAACAGTGCTATATCCGGGATGGAAGGTACCCTATGTCCATCTCAGTACTTCTAAATATGTGAATGCGAAATTTCAGGAAGATTGGTTAAGTGTTGGCAGCTCGGCCAACATAAATTATTTATTTGCTTGCGCTGCTGGTTGGATTCGCGAGGAACGTTTTGGGAATTGGAGAATTTGGAGATAAAAGAAAAACGTGTCGTCTCTTGAGTTCTATTTATTGCGACTAACTTCAAACATTGCCACATGCAAAAAAATTGCAATATAAAAATGGTTCTTAGTTAGGTTTCCAACATCAACTTGATAAAGAGTGAAGGCGAGTGGTAACAAAAAAACAAATAAATAAACAAACAAACTGACTTTCGCATTCATAATATTAGGATATAGAGTCATACTTCTGACGTACGGCCTAAGCTTTCAGCTTACAGATGTTCAGACATTTCAATATCTGAACATCTGTGTAAATACGAGTACATCAATTAGTCAAGACCAAACACACTGATTGGTGTATTCAGTATTTATAATTGTGATGGAAAGTTGGGTGAAAAGGATGAACTTGTTGTGGTGCTTGTGGTGACTTGTTTTGTTTGGATAAGTTATGTTGTGTTGGCTTCTCCCTCGCTCGATGCATATTTTATGTGCTGTCAAACTCAATTTTAGAAATAAATAAATAAATAAATAACATATCGCGGGGATTTTGAGAAATTATAAAAAAATGCTATACTAATAATATTTCATTCATATATATATATATATAACTCAAAGGTGACTGACTTAGTGATCTATCAACGCACAGCCCAAACCACTGGACGGATCGGGCTGAAATTTGGAATGCAGGTAGATGTTATGACGTAGGCATCCGCTAAGGAAGGATTAACGCGAGCGAAGCCGCGGGCAAAAGCTAGTCACTAATAATCATTTAATGAAAATATGACAGCTTTACCTATTGTAAAGGTAATTATGTAATAATTAATTTCACACTTCTGTGTCTTGTACTTTATTAATTATTTCACAATGCCTGCAAAGGTTAATTTATATAAGAAAGATCAGACATTTCAAAGTGCATGTACAAAATAAAATGAATAAATGGATATGAATAAACTTCTGTAAACTTTTTGATGAAGCGTGTTGCGGATATATTTCTATGGAGTTTTTGACGAAGCATGTTGCTGATAAATATTTGTGAATGACACAACAAAATTTTATGTTATACCACAGAATTAATATAAGAATATACTACGTACAGAAAGGAAACTCCCTGCCCCTCCCGCAATATAGCACCCCCCCGCACTCCGCGCTCTTCGCCCCGTTCTTTTGTGTATTGGGACGTTATGGCTATGAAAACGCACACATTGACGTGTTACTGACGTGTTCACGGATACAGTTTCATTTTTAGTAGTAGAAGGTGGTATATTTGATGCGCCATTTCTATGAAGCGCCCGCCCGAAACGCACACATTGATGTGTTACTGACGTGTTCACGGATACAGTTTCATTTTTAGTAGTAGAAGATGGTATATTTGATGCGCCGTTTCTATGAAGCGCCCGCCCTGTGGTTATACTTCACATTTCTCCGGCCAATAATAGTAGGGGCATTTAAAACTTATTTACCGACCTATGAGTCTTGGGCATTATAAAAAACCATTGCATTTATTTTACTGAATTAAATTAGCAGTTGTAATATCATAATCTATGTAATTTATAAAGAATCTCCACTGTAGAATTTAATATGACCATTTCATACAACTGAAAATTCACAGCCCCGACTAAAGAGCTTGTAAGCCATACAATACCGTATCGTTTAAAACATTACATTCATTTGCTTCCCCAAACACACCATCTGTGTGGATTAACGTTGATTTAAAATTAAAATAACCTACCCTACACCCCACTATCTTACGACAAGTAGGGTGGCTACACACCCTTATTAATAAATTAATAGTCACCGAAATAGCACAATCACGTATTATTATTGCCCTTCTGTAATTTATATGTTAATAGTTAATCAGCCTTTGTTTGGAAGTAAAAATAGACGTTCAGTACTTTTCCTATAATTTTCTCTGTAATTTGAAGTTTTAAATTATACTTAAGGCGCTACCCAAGGCTAATCAGAGGGGGTGAGGGGCGGTACGTAAGCTCCGCCTTAAAGCAGACACAATTAGGTTACTTTTCGAAATTTCTATAATTTGTGTTTTTGCTAGCGAGTTTTCGTTAGGCTCTTAGGGTATTTATTTATTTTAGAGGTTTTCTTTTAATTATGATAAAACACTAAATATATTTTAAAAATAGATCAATATCGTTTTAAATAATTGTATTCTTTATTTAATTCTTCAAAAAAATTCTACTGTTATCGCTTAAATTACGGTGATTTTCGACGATAAAGGAAAAAAAAACAGGATTATGTATTATTTTTTTTTTCATCTAGTCTTATTTATTTTATTTGTAATTTGATTCGATATAATTCTAGTTAAGTATTTTTCCCTTTACGGGATATTTTTCCTGCTTCAGTACTTCTAACCTATGGTTCACACTTGACGTTTAAAGACAGTACGTTTTCGGAAAATCCTGATTGGGTATCAACATACTTATGTTTTGTATAGTGTACACCTAGTTACATACCTAATTTAAATTGTTATAATATGTTTTGTAAATACTATAAATTAATACTAATATTATATAAAGGAAGTGTTTGTAAGTTTGTGAGATTGTGAGTTTGTTTGTGGGGGGTAATCTTCGGAACTACTGAACCGATTTCAAAATTTCTTTTACCAATACAAAGCTTTATTATGCCTGAGTGACATAGGCTATGAATTTATGTGTGTACCTCCAGTGCGAAGCCGGGGCGGGGCGCTAGTGTATATAATTATAAATATGTATTATATAATTAAATTAAATTATAAAATCTTATCATTATCACACAATTGCTCCAAAACCATGTCAAACGACTATTAACACTATACACAGACTCAGTTAAACACGAATGACGTCACAAAAGTGTGAATCACAACCAATCACATCATCCAAATAATCCATTGCAAGCAGCGTTATTAGCTGCATTTGATTAAGCCAGTAACGAAGCCAACCAAACATTAGGAAATAATTACATAATATCCACTAAATACTAATCTATTTGATCCATTATTGCGGCCAGTTCCGGAAATATCTGAATTTCACCATGATGGTTCACTATTTAAACGTTTACAAAACACACCCTGGTTGCTCGATTACCATAATGTTGATATTTTTAATATTAATTTAAGACAATTTGTAGATGTTTGTGTACATTACCTATCAATTTTTTAATGTAACTATAGCTCACTGCACGCCTTAGGCAACTGTCAGTGCAGTGAGTTTCTGTTGTTAAAGAAATAAAGAAATAAAACTACGTTTTGTACTTACAACTTCATCTTTTAGTTTTTGTAAATAATATTTATCAAAAGATGTATTTGGCATAAGATATTTTGCCTGACGTTGTTTTACCAATTGAAAAATTTGTTAAATAATTTGTTTGAAAAATGATAATTTGTAAAACCAATATTTGTCTAGTAATTTGTTTGTAAAATGGATAATTTTTTAAAAGGATGAATTGTTAAAGCAGATGTTTTCTAATGCGTAGTTTTACAAACGTTCTTTATAAGATGATTGTTTTTTTAAAAGATAATTGGTAATAAGAGGGTGTACCCACCACGATTCATGGCAAACCTACTTCGTGGACGTTCAGATTATCGTGATGAAATTTTTAATTTTTCTTCTTCTTATCGAGTCAAAATGTCTATAATTATATAGTTTTGGCGTCATTAAGATCCTCTATTGTACAAGACCAAGGGCAGTTAGGGCATGCTAGGCCATCGACTGAACAGCTCCGTAATTACACAAATTATTAGCCGAGAAACCCCACCTAACTCTGTTTTAACGGCATCTCCCGACACCAGCCCGGGTCTGTTTAAAGTCATCCAGACCGCCCAGGGGAGATCACCTCCTGGTGGGAGTTTCTCGGCCGGTGCAAGGTCCGTTGATTGCGGCGGAAATCGATTAATTAATTTTTTAATCACAGTTACATAATATGATCGATATTTTGAAAGTTTGATCCATACTATATATATATATAACTATTTGTACAATAGATAACTAATCGCCCAAAATGTACATTTGTTTACTGTGTTTATAATGATAGAATAGTCTTACTGTAAACAGCTTGATGAAGGCAAGATGTTTTCCTATCTTTAGTAAGCATGTCACGTGCCTCAGGCAGTAATTGAAAATCAGTGCTTTGTTTTTAGAGTGAAATATGCACGAATTTTGTTTACGTCCCTGCGATTTGAGAAGATGTAAATGGAGGATCCCGGCGACTGGGACCGAGGCTCACTCGACCCGCGGTCCGAGTCGCCGGATTTTAGATTTTTATTTTTTTCTTCCGGTGGCTAGAACTACACACAAATTGAAAAAATCTATTGTTTAAGCCAAAAAGTATAGTCAGTCGAAAAAATGTTTAAAAGTGGAATTGTTTGTCATGATTTGTCAAATTTGTGTTTTTTTTTACT
>CM031591.1:9350835-9477009 GCA_018467065.1 Ephestia elutella | reverse complement strand
GGCTATAATTGATTTTGAAAACTGGAACACCTGATGAAGAACCTTAACAGAACAGCTAAACTAAAAGAAATATGGAAATGACGTATAAAAATTACAGATCTGGAACATCTGATGAAGAACTGCAAGAGACCAGCTACACTTTAACATATATGGAAATGGCGCCTTAGTAAAAGTCGTTCAACCTGATGAGCATTTTCTGCACACGTATAAAAATTGAAGATCTGGAACATCTGATGAAAAGCTCCAAGAGAGATTTTTCATCTAAGCGAAACTCACGCGGGCGAAGCCGCGGGCGACAGCTAGTAGACAATATAGTTAACGATATCTGTAAGGATCGTAGCAAGTGGGGATACTTAGTTTCTGTCTATCATAACGGGAAACATTCGTGATTATTGTATGTATGTAATTTAAGTAAGAGTTGAAGTGACTGTGGAGCCGTCCAATTCGTGACTCATCTTTTAACCTGCCCCAACTGCTCTTCCTCCTGTACCTTGGAGGATTTGAATGAAGCCAATGATAGGGCGGTGGAAGTGGCCAAATACTGGTCGAAAAAAAAATCTAATTTGTGCCATTTCGACTCGAAATGATGATGAAGTAAAAATTTTAACAGTGAATTACTTTCTAACTGTTACTTTTTACGTGGAGAAAGAAATTCTTTCTGCGGATGTTTGTTACTCAATCACGCCTGAAACGGACAAGCGGATTTTGATGAAATTTGGTACACGTAAATATGAAATTTGATAAATGTAGTACTTGGAAAAGCAGATGACGTTTTATACCCAACCCAAATTCTCACGTGAGACCCGGGTGCAACTATAATGACACTCACCTTGACATGTCTTCCATGGGCTGAGAAGAATCTACTATCAGCGCTGTAGGTCACAAGGCCTACCGACAGTAGCGAATAGTCCTTTTTTCTTATCCACGTGACCTAAACAGAGAAGATTTTGTTAAGTACGAGTATATTAAACTAACGTGAGATGAAGACAATCTACCTAGATCAAACGGGTCACTTACGTACTGTAAGGTCGGAGGTGCACGAAACTAAAGAATATGAAACTATAATCGGCCTAAAATTTAATATACTTTACCTACAGTTATACAGTACGTTAGTGAGTGGCCCGTTTGTTCCAACTAGAAGAAGCTTGTCTTGTTACTATGTGTTTACTATTTATTTTGTTATATAAACAATACAACATCATAAAATGTAATTGTGTTAAATCATTCATTCACATAAAAGTTACACAGAATGTTCATTTACAGTTAAGGTTTGACTCTTTGGTTTAAAATTACTCCCTGCTCGAAATTTCTAAATCTAGAATTTCGATTGCTTTAAACTTTTCTTAGACATTTAAAGAATGAAAGAAAATTGAAAAACTAAAACTTGAGTTCTTACCGTATTTTCAGTAATATCACTAACTTCACAATGAAGTATAGCTGTTGTTCCTATCTGAGCTATAACTGTTGTACAATTTTCAGTCAAAAATATACCACTTTTTCCTCCTTTACCACTTAACTTATTAACAGCTGATGCTGCTGAGTCTCTGTACATTTTCTTAACCTTATTCATAGACTTAGCTATAGATGATTCATCCAACTCTTTAATAATTTCTTTATTATCAGCTAATCTATCATGTTTTGAATGATGTCTTTCTTTACCTATAAGTTCATTAACTTCTTCTTCTATCATATCTATTTTATGTACATCATCATTATAATCATTATCAGTTATAAATTTTAAAGGTTTTGGTAATTTGGGATATGTAGCTTGCGTATTTACAATATATTCTGTAGTTGTTCTGTACATTTCTGTTGTGTCTTCTATATTTTCAATTGTGGTATATAGTATTGTCGTTTGGGGTGTGGTTGTTGTCGTTCTTCTTCTGTGACCTGTAAAAGAAAAAGATGAAATAGAATAATCGATAGATTCAGGTGAAACCTTCAAAAAGGTTGCGTGATGTATAGTGTATGATATAATTTTAATAAACGATATTAATTCAATAGAGTATGTGTCCGGTTGGGCGCCCAAGATATCGCTGGATTGATAAGGTCAAGAAGGGCCTAAGTCAGCTGATCGCCAATAATAAGGGCTATCGCGTTTAAATATTCTACTAGATATCATCACCTACGAGTATTGACAGATATCTGTCTGATGGTACAACGCTATCAATGATGTAGTATCAAATTCAAATGACAGTATTGTACCATAGACATGACCATACTCGCCAGTAGCGCCAACTATAGTGAGCGTAAATACGATTACCCTCATTGGCAGAAGGTGGCGCAGGACAGACCAAAATGGAGACACGTATTATCGGAGGCCAAGACTCACTAGAGATCGCGCGACTCATTAGTACGTAAATGAGCTAAGTAGCTTCAGAATTATTTTATATGGCTTATGCCAGGTGGCTTCAAATATAGCGTCTATACCACTTCTGAACCTGTTAGAATATAATCGCCGGGACTCCCATACAAAAGTGTCCGATACAAATGTCAAAATGGGGATTCCGATAGAGATGCAATTATGAGAGGAACTGCAGGTATGAATGAGATGGAAATAGTCGGCCATTAATATGTTTTTCCGTTTAATAGATCAGTTTTTTCCTTTGGAGTTTCTGCACTCGTAATAATGCTTGCTTCAATTTAGCTAAGCTTATTTTCCTCGACTAAGAAACAATGTTGCCCAGTGGTGTAGGTATACTGTATAATGGATCCTCTGAAATTAATTTGATTCATTTAATTATTCCTCTGGGTTACGCAATCAAGCCGATTCAGAATTAAACTTCCGTATATTTCGTTTAAATCTTGAATTATTTTGGCCAGGAACAAGATTAATTTACTTCTCAAATGGAAGACTTAATTATTCGATTCAAGTAAACAAACGCCTACTAGAAAATTATGAAATGTCATAGGTTTATAAAATATCTGAAGAAAATGAATAAAAAAAAACGTAAAAGCAAAAAGTAACGTTCCTAAGTCGTTTATAATGATCACTAGCATTTAAGCAGCTTGGCTTTTATGTATCACTTTGGTGGGAACAGTTCTTTTTATTATTATTTTTGATAACGACAACATCAGACAAATTTCTTGTAGCAGTATCTTAATCTATACATATAATAAAACAGTAAAAATATTTTGTCTGTACATTTAATATTTTTGACTGAAATGGATAGAGGGAGACCTAAAAAGAACAATAGAAAGCAAAAAAAATTTTTTGGAATTTCTTGTCTGTCTGTCTGTCTGTCTGTCTGTCTGTCTGTCTGTCTGTCTGTCTGTCTGTCTGTCTGTATGTATGTACGCGTTTCACGCAAAAACTACTGGACGGATTTGAATGAAACTTTTTTTGTTGTATAGCTATTAAACCTGGGCAACATATAGGCTATAATTCATTTTGAAAACTGGAACACCTGATGAAGAACCATAACAGAACAGCTAAACTATAAGTAATATTGAAATGGTGCCTTAACAAAAATCGTTCAACCTGATGAGCATTTTCTGCTGACGTATAAAAATTGAAGATCTGGAACATCTGATGAAAGCTCCAAGAGACCAGCTACACTATAACATATATGGAAATGGCGCCTTAGCAAAAACAGTTCGACCTGATGAGCATTTTCTGCTGACGTATAAAAATTGAAGATCTGGAACATCTGATAAATAACTTCAAGAGACCAGCTACACTATAACATATACGGAAATAGCGCCTTAGCATAACTTGGTTAATCTGATGGGCATTTTCTGTAGACGTGGAATATAGATAAAAATGGAAGATTGGAACACAGGAAACAGTTTGGAACACAAAAAGACTTTTCATCTAAGCCAAAGTCACGCGGGCGAAGCCGCGGGCGACAGCTAGTTAGCAATAAACAAACAATTTTTAAGAACGTAAAAACTCCCTTGGATCGTTAAATCTTCAAATTTAGAATTCCGACATTAGACGCCTCGAATCGTATTAGAAATGACTAACACCTCTTGTATTTTCTTTGATGTATGTAAGATCTTAAGATAAAAATTAAAATTTTAATTAATTAATGTTACCTTTCTTGTGATGTCTTGTGAAATTTCCAAAGACGCTCCCTAATCTCTGTTGATTCCTTGAAGTACACAGCTCTAAGGACCTCAAGTCATCAGCGCTTTGCTCCACCAATATGGAAGACCTTTTCGACTCCATAGCACCTGTGTTCACCAGTAACTCAGCCTCCAATAGAAGAACAATAGTGGCGTAGAGTAGTTTTAGTTCTTTACAGCAAAACATTGTCTTGGCACTGTGTTTTTTTGTCGTCACATTTGGATAATTTTTTCACGTGACACACTTAGGTTTATAGTCATTTTTATCACTTGTTGGGGCATGTGCTATCTTCTGGGATTGGTGATTGAAGCATGTGGTTCAGGCATTCTGTAAAGAAAGAAAAAAAAAGGTTGATTGTGCTGTATTTTTTTATTTTATTTATTTCTTTAAATCAATTATACAGTATTTTTTATAAGTATTTAAGAGTAACTATAGACTAAGTATAGTAAAGTATAGTTTTATTTTCGTTTCATGTACAAAGTTCAAAGAATTACAACTTTCTTGTATATCTATGGTTTATAGAAACTTTATTCTGGTTTTAAAAAAGTGTTTTGCATGTATAAATTGTTTTTTTTTATCCGAATACTGGCAGTCTACAAAGAAAGTTATTAGTCAAAGAAGGAAAAATGGCCAGATTACTTATTTAACTTTCATATAAGTATGTGCGTTTAGTTTAGACATAGGTTAAGACTTTGTTTGGTTCTTATTTATTTATAAAAGTTTTACTATCACCTTTTTTATTTATACTCCAGCAAAAGATTACAATGTGGAAAATATCGTGTTTAGTTTTTGTATTTTAATACAGAGTAATTAATTACCTGTTTCTTTTATAACAAAGTAAAACCAGAAAATAATGGAATATGAATACTTAATGTTACATATTTTTTTCTAGTTACTTTATTCAAATAAACAGATACTTAAATAAAAGTTTTACTTTTTCTTAATTATTTTTGTTGTTTACTAAGAACAATTGTCTTTGACCTTTGAATTAGGAATTTTCAAAGTCTAGTAAATAAGCTTTCTTTGTTTACTCATTTATAATTAAAAATAAAAATAACAGGGTATTTTTTTACGTTGTCCAATTTCTGAAATACTAATTACTGAGATAGCTTCAGAAATTTCTAATGTTTTCTATATTTTTCTTGCGAGATTAAAATTCTATTAATAGATCCGCTAGGTTAATTCTCTCTTCTTCTCTCAGCCGAAAGACGTCAACTGCTGGACAAAGGCCTCCCCCAAGGATTTCCACAACGACCGGTCCTGCGCTGCCCGCATCCATGCGCATCCCGCGACCTTTACAAGGTCGTCGGTCCACCGAGTGGGAGGCTTGCCAACACTACGTTTTCCGGTTCGTGGTCGCCACTCGAGAACTTTTCTGCCCCAACGGCTATCTGTTCTACGAGCTATGTGCCCCGCCCACTGCCACTTAAGTTTCGCGATTTTGCGGGCTATGTCGGTTACTTTAGTTCTCCTACGGATCTCCTCATTAAGGTTAATTAATTTAGTATAATTTAGATATCAGAATTATGTTTTAAGAAATGGTTCAGCGGGAAAAAATCTGATTCAAAGGATGAAATCAACTCACTAATAAATAGGTAAGTACCTAGTTTGATGACTTCGACAAATCACATTTTTAGAAAGGGATAAAAAACTTGAGAAGTATATTAATTGGACTAAGTGCATAGAACTCCAATGCCGAAAAATAAAATTATATTTTTAAAAAACCTGTATTTTAGTCAAAAAGTCACAGACTTATTTGACCTCGTCTAATAAAGATTTGTAAGACTAAAGTCAAAGTCAAATAGGTACTCGTAATTTTATTCTTAAGTCCCTGTCGCGATATTTTGCGAAAGAGACATTCTGCGAAAGAGGCATTCACCGAAAGAGACATAACGAGAAAGAGACATTTTACGACTTGGGGACATTTTGCGAAAGAGGCATTTTGCGCATGAGCTTTAAAAACATTTTAAAAACCTAACGTTGAATTTCTAAAAGTTTACGTAAAAGTGACTTTTTCTAAAAATAGGTGCCTAAAATGTGAAATATCTCTGAAACGGTGCTGACATCTGATGGAATATTTAAATACGATAGCCCAAAAGAACTTTAAATGGACATTTTAAAAAATCAGATACAATTTTAGAAGAACGTTTTTAAAATACGGCTAAAATCACAAGTTGATGGACGATTCTTCAGCGGACTGAGAAATTTTGCACCAATGACTCTAGAAATTGATTTCTGAAAATGTATAATATTTTTTGTCTTCATTTCAAATTTTCCAATTCTGTGAGTCGAAAGAATCCTAGCATTAAATTTCATACGTTCTTTAAAATTTAACATAAAGGTGTGATACAAAATTGTATGAATTATTAATGTTGCATGTGTAGAAATGTGAATACGAAAATTCCAACGCGGAATTCAATCTCGCTGGAGCTAAATTAACATTTGTGTAAGCGGCGGAAAGCGCTGCATTTTTCAATTGGATGGGATACTTATGTTTGAATATGGCAAAGAATTTGTTTGAGTACTATTTACTTAATTTTGAGGAGTATAAATTTATTTATATTTATAAAAGAACAGTCGTTGTTACTTAAAATTTGTATTATTATAATAAAGCTGACGCTCTGTTTGATCGTGCTTATCTTTGGAACTACCAGAGTGATTAAAAAAAAACCGGCCAAGTGCGAGTCAAACTCGCGCGCCGAGGGTTCCGTACACGCAAAGCATCTCACATTATAGCTCTAACTAAAAGACCAACTACCTTCAAAAACAAACTTAACTTTGCAGTTCGATCCCTAAGATTCATACTAAATCCAGCGCAAAGACTTCCAACAATATATTTACAACTTTCAGATTTATTTCTGTATAAGTACTATTAAAATAAATAGAAGAAGAAATAAAAAATAGAATAGAAGAATATGGCGCTCTCTCGTTTTGGAGGCCAAGATCCACTTTGGGATCACTGAGCCAGCGCACAGTGGAATATGGTAGAACAAACGCATATCATAAATGACTTTTACCAATGACAAATATAGGGGATCCTATGAATATAATTTAATAGTTCGAATGTCGAACTTTAATATTCTGTACCTTATTTTTTTTTAAATACATTACAAGTATTTTTTTTTACGTTCTAAAGTTAATCGTTTATGCAACTACAAATTTTAAGTCCGTCATCTACAATTTTCAAAATGAAATAGCTTTAAAACTTCAAGTGAAAGGTACAAAGTATTATATATTTTTGGAAAGCTTATCTATTGAAGATTTAAAAAAATATATTACATATTTTTTTTATTCCAATATATAATTATATAAAAATGTTAATCATCACATGGTGGAAAAAAGGTATCTTTGAACTTCGTCGAAGGTTTTAACACTTACCCACGTTTGCCCACGCTTCGAAAATATTATTATTTTATAGTATAGGTACTCTTTAAAAACATATGAAAAAATTAGCTGCTACTTCCTGCCAATCACGAAGAAAAGTAAAAATATCTACGAAGAGTATGGGAACAAAATCACTATCAGTTGCGGTTTCATAGGTTGACGTTTCTATCAATACGTAATAATTTATAAATATAACAAAGGTATATTTATCAATTGAATCTATATGCCACTAGCTTTTGCCCGCGACTTTGTTCCCGTGAATTTCTTACGGGAACAGTGCTTTTTCCCGGGATAAAAAGTACCTCATGTCCTTGTCAATACGTCTACGTGTTTGCGAAATTTCAGGAAGATTGGTTCAGTAGATAAAGCGTGAAGAAGTAAAAAATAAACAAACAAACTAGGTACTTGTGCATTTATAATATTAGTAAGGATAGGTTTTGTCATTTGTTGTTTCATTTCCTGTGAGAAAATAGATATGTATTTAAAATAATTCACACGTTATAAAACCAAATCCTAACTAATATTATAACTGTGAAAGTGAGTTTGTTTGTTTATTTGTTTGCTACCTCTTCACGCTTTATCTACTGAACCAATCTTCCTGAAAGTTTGCAAATATATAGTATGAAGTACTGAGAAGGACATAAGGTACCCATCATCCCGAGAAAAACGCTATTCCCGTTCACTCGGGCAAAGCCGCGGGCAAAAACTAGTAGTTATTTATAGAGTAGTAAAAAATATTTCTCCATTATTAATTCAGTTTACATTTTGCAAAGTTCGGCTATTTTATTTTAAAATGTCTTTTCTAAACTATAATGTTCTAAACGAGAGCTGATTGTGTAGAAGGCGGAAAAAAAACTGCGGCACTATCAACATATTTAAAAGAAAAACAAGATTCTGAAAACGACTTTATTATTGGTGAAATTCAAAGGCATATTATCCCTTCGTTCAACAAGCGCTGGCAAGAAGCAAGACGAAATAAAGACTTGTTTTTTAAGAAATAACATCTATTGGTTGGATTCCGAATATTCCGTGATTATACCGGTATCAGAGGTATAATCACGGAAGAAGAACTTTCTGAAGACGCACGAGAATCCCGCAACAAGGAATTTAAAAAATGTCGCCTTCATCATACTTGGAAATGCTCTTGAAGAGAAAATGAAAATGAAGATACTCTACATCTTCTCAAAATTCACGAACTCATTTCGGATCCTGAAGCTCGCCAGGTGTAAGTGGTGAAATGTAAGTTATGTCTGTTTAGAATTATTAAAATAACAATTAGAACTTGAAATACCCATATAAACCAATTAACCTAATATTTAGTAGTAACTTTGTTCATAATTTTGATTAATTTTTGTATTCAGCGTTAAATGGGTAATATATACCTATATAGCACATATACTTGTATTTTTTTAATTTTTATCATTCTAAGATAGTAATCTTAACTGTTTACCTAACTATTTTTAAGAAATATATACTCAAACAAAATGTTTAAAAAAATGTGTCATCAAATATATACCATTAATTTATATTGTGAATTTTCAATATAAAAAAATAAAAAAAATGCGTTATACTATTTCAGCGAAAGTTACATATATAATACCTTATATATCCCTTTATATTACTGCAAAATTTCATAGCTTTATCTTTAAAATTGATGGATTTACAGATTTTTGATCCCAAACGGACCCATATTTTCCATAGTGCAGCGGAGTAAGTATAAGTCCTATTAGACCTTGCTTTTTGCCAAATTTCATAATATTATAGATCAGCGGGAAGTACCCCATAGGTTTTGATTGCTGCCGAAAATCGCAAAATATGCGAAAATTCACAACATTTATGGTAATATCTCTTGATCCGTGACGTATAATTTTGATTATTTTTTTGCGGAAAGAGACCATGGATCCGAGTATTCAATATTATTTTCGACTTGATACCTTCAAGCGTTCCTGAGAAAAAAAGTTTGACAGACAGACAGACGGACAACAAAGTGATTTAAAGGGTTCCGTTTTTACCTTTTGAGGTGCGGAAACCCTAAAAACAAAAAAAAATACGTCATTGAAAAATGCTGTACGTACATACTGTAGTTGGTAAATATCCATATTTATAATTGCCAGTGTGGGAGCACCAAATAACATCAGACACACCAACACTCCAAAGTACAAAAACCTGAAATAATATCCTTTCCTACCCTAATCCTAACTAATATTATAAATGCGAAAGTGAGTTTGTTTGTTTGTTTGTTACCTCTTCACGCTTTATCTACTGAACCAATCTTCCTGAAATTTCGCATACACATAGCTGGAAGTACGGAGAAGGACATAGGGTATTCATCCCGGGATAAAGCACGGTTCCCGTGGGAAATTTACGCGGGCGAAGCCGCGGGCGAAAGCTAGTAAATAATATGCTGAGTTCTTTTTCAGCAATTCATTTAATATATTCAGATCTAGATTGAGCCAGTGTGGAGATTTCCTCACGTCATCTTCTAGGTCTGTACTATTGACGTAGTTATCGTATAAACAAAAAACAACATTAAATCAAATCTTTCAAAAAATAAACAGAACATGGCTCTAAAAATTGTCAGTCAACGAAAAACACCGGCATACATTATTCATATCCATAGGAGATGAGGAAGCGAAGTCGTGCATGGTACTTGTAGGAACCTTGAAAAATCGTATGAATACGTAAAATATTACTTGCGTATTCGAGGAAAGGTCCCCGTGCAAGATATTCATAAATTCGTAATGTCGTATTTAATGCGATTCAATCGAATCGATATAATAAGCTAAACGAATCTCAATAAAAAAGTCGTTCGTGCACGAATCTGATTTGCATACAAAAAGTTCAGTAGATTAGTACCCTTTTTTACACGACTGACCAAAAAAGAAGTGTTATGTTTTCAGGGTTCATGTATGTTTGTATATGTATGATAGTTTCTTTATTCCACCATAAGTCTTGAACGGTTTAATAGTTTTTGATGAGGGAGGTATTTTTCAGCCGACTTCCAAAAAAGGAGAATGTTATAGATTCCTCCGAGTGACATAAGCTAAGGGAGTTGTCAGTCGTGTTTTTTTATTTTTTTAATAATTAGCTTGTTATAATAAATAGGTAGGTATATCTACTATTATAAAGTGAACAATACTAGCGACAGTATGAGATTGTTGAGTTAGACGCTTGGTATCAAAAATTTAGTATGCGTGGTTGGTATAACCTATACAAAAAGAATATAAACCAATACACAATTTTATGAATTAATATTTACAAAATCTTTAACAAAATAATAAGGTTTATTTGTAATATAGAATGTTCAGAGTTTATTTGGATTATGTTGATTACCTGATATGCCTGATATAAATAGGATAGATGATGACGGAATAGGACCCTACGTTGATCTGTGTAAGTCATAAAATAGACATTTAAAAATAAATGTTTTTAAATTCACCATACAGAAGGAGAAATTCCTTTACCCAAATATCGGTCACATTATATATTCTTCATTTAGTTGCAACTTGCTTTTGCCCGCGGCTTCGTCCGCGTGAATTTCCCACGGGAGCAGTGCTTTTTCCCGGGATGAAAGGTATCCTATGTCCTTCTCAGTACTTCTAACTATGTGTGTGCAAAATTTCAGGAAGTTTGGTTCAGTAGGTAAAGCGTGAAGAGGTAACAAACACACAAATAAATAAACAAACAAACTCACTTTCGCATTTATAATATAAGTTAGGTTAACATAAATAAATATACCTAGCTAATTAGCTAGGTATGTCAGTAGTCAATTGACTTAGGGCTAATTTTTCAATCATCAAATAAATGTTATCTGACGGATAATGAGTAAAGCGACTAAATTGTAGGGTCATGTCATGCCTACAGTGCAACTGACGCAGTGCTGTCAACTTATTTTAGTCATTCTATAATTTAGCTAGTTGATAGCATTTATTCGATGATTGAAAAATTAGCCCTTATATAAATAAGTAAGATAATAAGAATAATCTTATAGTTATCGAAGATAATTCCGTTCTTCAATATAGAGCGGACCATTGCAACAGATTATATCCATAATAGCAAGGAAGAGAATTGGCTATATCACTAGAACGTGTGAACTGGTCCGAACTAGTTTAATCCAGCTAGCCCCCGGCGGGTTCTATGTGCCTGGGAATATAATAGGACAGTCAGCAATAGAATTAGTTATTAATAGAAATTCGCTCAAAGATAGTGGGAATATTACAGTACGTGTCACTATTTTTCACGGAAACACTTTCGCATTGCATAATTATCCTGCTGATATTAAAAACGTGAATGTTTGTGAGTATATATGGATGTTTAGATGGCCTCGGACCCTTCTGATCCACAGGTTTCGTCCCAGCCGTTTGATCCGCTTCTTTTTTTCATGTCCTATTTGACCCGTTTTTCTAACAGGTACAGTCTGTAAGTACATGAGTAACGAACTGTTTTATCGCTTACTTCCATACATTTGACGTTCGCTTTCGCTTTGATGACGGAAGAAAATTGTTTTTGTCATCTGTCGCAACGATTACGAATTTAGATATCGTATCGCTACGAATCAAATGAAACTTTGGCTAAACCTGCTGTGTTTCTTATACTCCTTCACGCCAAAGTTTCGTCAACAGATTCTAATAACAATAGGTACCTACACGGTTATAATGAAACCTGAAATAATAGGGTTACACGTAACAAACATATTACGGTACCCTATGTCCTTTTCAGTACTTCTAACTTTGGGTATGCAAAATTTTAGAAAGAACGGCTTAGTAGATTAAACATGAAGAGGTAACACACAAACTTACTTTCGCATCATCCTAACTAATATTATAAATGCGAAAGTGAGTTTGTTTGTTTTGTTACCTACCTCTTCACGCTTCTACTGAACCAATCTTCCTGAAATTTCGCAAACACATAGTTCGAAGTACTGAGAAGGACATAGGGTACCTTTCATCCCGGGAAAAAGCACTGTTACCGTGAAAAATTCATGCGGGCGAAGCCGAGGGCAAAAGCTAGTTGTTGATGGCAACTCCATCACATCAACCACAGACTACGGGCGCGGGCGCAGACCCCCCGCGCGCCTGTCACCTGTCATCGACGGATGGACGGGTCGACACTTCTGCACCGATAGCGAACGAAGCCGCGTCGATTCGCCGGGCTATCACGTTACCTATAATTTTAAATACATACAGTCCTCTAATTATATCGTCTGCTCGAAGTTTCCTTTATCATCGCGGTAGGGATTCCCAAGTAACTGGCACGGGCACCTATCGCCTATATTATAATATTAGTAACGATTTCTTACTTAAGCGGAGTCTCAGGGCACAGCTAATGTGTATATAGATGATTTAAAGACAGTTTAAAGATTTTAAACACGTATATAGATGGATACTTATTTAAATATTCGCACAACGATTACGGTACAATTATGTAAATCCGTATCCCGGAGTTCAGTCTGAATTTCGTTTCCGACTGTACTTAGATTCCGATTCCTGAGAATTCGATGTCATCATTCTATGCATTTAGAGTACTTATTCCGACGCCGAAATTAATTTTGCATAACCGTTTCATTGCTGACTCTATTTGTTTCAGACTCCCCGACTGGGTGGAAAGTGGACTGAAATAAAGGTGCAATTCCATAACTACGATGTGAATATTTCATATTCATATTATTATTTTTTTCTGAACAATACAATTGTGTTGCAAATAAAATTACATCATAAAACAAAAATAAAATGATATACGCATTTTCATTTATTTTTATTGGAAAATTGTAGATGTGTCTCGAAACTTGATAGGATTGAAGAAACTACCTATCGTTTATAAGTTGGTCTTAGGTTTTATTTTGATGCAGTTTTGCTCGACTTGCGTCCTTAAGGACACGTTCAGTTCAAATCTTAGGGTGGCCTGTACATCCTAATCCTAAATAATATAAAAAATGCGAAAGTGAGTTTGTTTGTTACCTCTTCACGCTTTAGCTACTGAACCAATCTTCCAATTTCGCATACACTTAGTAAGGATATAGACAACTTTTCATCCCGAGAAACAGCACTGTTCACGTGGGAAATTACTCTCACGCGGGCATAAGCCAGTTGTAGATAAAATTGACTTATGTAAATGAAGGAAAACATTATAAGGAATCCCGCAGATAGGTTGACTAATCAGTTCACTAGTTAATATGGCTGCCTCTAGATGGGTCCGGCCTTTAGGCCCTGATTCCGCCACGCTCTCGGCCGCGACGCTCACGAATTTTAAAATTTGTTTGTCCTCGACGCTCTCGGCCGCGACGCTCACGATTTAATATTTTTTTTGCAACTAAATTGAATGAGTACAGTTGAGAACAGAATTGTTACAATTAAAATAAGTATTACCAAAGTTATGTATGTAGGTATGTTTGTCTGAGTTTAGTTATGAAAAAAAAAATTGTATTCATGAATCAAGATACATATAATTTTAAACTGTCCTTAAGTATACGCATATAAAATCAGTAATTTCTGTTAGTGTAGACATTAGTTTATTCTTCGTGTTAATTACGGTACGGTAGTGCTTTTCTTTATATTATTCCAATTTTCGAAACTTAAAAAAATCAACAAAAATCATTTTAATAACTAAAAGACGGGGCAAGATGTCCTTTTTGGCATCTAAGTATGTCGGTAGTAACCTTTCTATATTTTTGTTAATAATTTCATAAATGGTTCTGTTTTTTATATACTTGGTGTATGCATAAATTATAATGAATGGTAGTGTAAAAAATACACATACACACGGTTTATATGAAAATAATAAATGAAACGCAACATGTTTGTCCTCAACTGTACTTCCTCAAGTTACAAGTAAAAAAAAAAGTAGATTTACAATCGTGGGCGTCGCGGCCGAGAGCGTCCAGGACAAATAAATTTTAAAATTCGTGAGCGTCGCGGCCGAGTGCGTGGCGGATTGAGGGCGTAACGGCCGGACCCCACTAGATGACAGTAGTTGTTGAGACATGTACCGTAAAACCGTCCAACCGTAAAGGTGTTAAGCTACTTTTAAATTTGATGACGTCAACTAACTAAAAAAAAGAATATGATGTTTAAAAGTGCTATTTTTTAGCCTATTTAAATAAAATTATTTTCATTTTATTCACTAGGAAAATCTGACGCTAGCATTATTTAACGTAATATCACACGTAAAGCAGAAATTATAGAATTAAATATAAACTTTTTTTAATGAACGAAGCTAACAGAGTTCGTCGTGCTAATGGATTGACACCTTAAGTCGATTGCGAACTCAGTTTGTTTCGCTCCTCGTACGAGACAGAGGACTGGTAAATGGATTACTGGACAGAATAGATTCTCAGAGTTTCATTAACTTGCCTAGGTGTATGTGTGTACGGAAGAGACATTCGATGTAGTCTGCTGCACAAATACATAACTATAATAATTGTTTTGTAGAAAACTCTACAATTTAAAGTTGGCAGACGGCCAACTTTAAATTGTAATTAATTTAAAAAATTAACTTTAATGTGGCAGTAGTAAAACCGTCTGAGCATCGTGGCACGACAGATCATGCCATTTGCCGTCACGGCAGTCGGGTCAATTTTACTGCCAAGGCATGCCAATAGATGATTTACATCACTGATTTAAAAAAATACTGTACAGCTTAGAGCTCACATTTTGTGGGTATTTGAGAATAAAAAGTACCATATGTGTCATTTTAATTGTTACCTTTAAAGCGAAATCCTCTATCCTTCTTTCTACTAATGTTATAATGGAAAAGTTTGGATGCGAGTTTGTGAGGATGTTTGTTACTCAATCACGCAAAATCTACTGGACGGATTTTGATTTTGAAATTTGGTACGTAGAAAACTATCAGGAATAACTAATAGGGTACTTTTTATCCCGAAATTCCTACAGGAGCGAAACCCCGGGGCGCAGCTAGTAATATATCAGGCGAAACTTAAACAAAGATAAACTAAAATATTAGATAGATATTGTTAATGTTACAATACCTCTCTCTCTCTCAGCCGAAAGACGTCCACTGCTGGACAAAGGCCTCGCCCAAGGATTACAATACCTAATTTGAAATAATTTGTTTACTTGTGGGGTAAGTTTTAAGGTCCTTGGTGTCAAATGCCAGCCTGATTAAATTAACAAAATGAAATAGTAACCTATTTTAACTTCCGTCTTCTTATAAAGTACGGAAATCTTTTTAATTGGACAATTAGGTGAATCCAGCCAGTAATGTCGTAATTAAATTCAAAAGAGATTCGCAAAATATGCTTTGAATGTAAATTAAACCCGTTTAGAAATCTCCTGGCCTCAAGAATTGCTTTTGAACCAATATATCTAGTTGAGCAAAAAATTATATTTAGCAACCGCGCCACGGGAATTCGCTTATATGGAAATTTCAGAATAAAAATTACCATTTGTACTATTCCCGGACAGCCCGCTATGCAGGGCATGCATGGAGGCTGAAGAAACTTCAAGCCACCTCCCTTGGAGTGTCATGGCGTTGCAACTACAAGAGAAGAGTTCCTGGGGAACTCAGGGACCATAAGCGAAGCCTGCCGTACACCATCGGCAGTTCTTCGCTTCCTAAAGGAGCTGGGCTGGCTCGAATGAAGTTCCGGCTCATCCTCCTCACGCAAAAAGGGTCCAAACTGGAGGTCTAATTGCGGAAAAATGTCCTCGTTGGAAGTAAGTAAGTAAACTGTAGTTTCTGACCCGTGTGTGTACCAAATTTCATAGAAATCCATCCAATAGATTTTGCGTGTTCGAGTAACAAACATCTAAACTCACAAACAACCAAACTTTCATATAAGTAAGATAAGATACGTAAAGATTAATAAACATGTATAAATAAATAAAACTTAAACAAATGTGTTAGAAACCCTTTTAAATATAAATGTAGATTAAAGTTAATATTTGTATGTATCAATCATAGAGCTTTAAAGATTTTCCCTTACTACTAGAGGACTATTATCGGCCGAGTCCTATTGTTTTCTGCGTGAGCAAACAATTCATAAACAAGATAGAAACAAATGACAAGATAGATGTATTATTATACTACGACGTTGCTTCCTCGATATTTAATCAAATTCACTAAGCAGCTCGCTCTGCTATGGACTAGGCATGACACAATTTTAAGAGATCTGAGAATAAAATAAAATAAAAGAAAATTAGTCCAAGACATCCTATTTTCGCCCCACCGTTAGTTACGTCACTGGCCGCCGCGCGGCACCTCTTCAATTACGCTTTTTTGTGTTGCGGAGCAGTGGTAACACACACACTACAACAATATTTTTATTTTTATTTTCTTTTTATTCCAAGTATCTGGAATATCTTAAAAATTAATTTATAACTTCAGTGTCAGTGGAAAATAACGTACTTTAAGTTCATTACACTCGTAAACAACGAAAAATGTAAGTATTTTTTCATTACCTAGGAATATCTGGTTTTTTGAATATTAACTATACTTTGAAAAAGTTATAATGCCTAACAAAATGTTAGTTAACTACATATTTATGTTGCATTGGCTACTATTACTCGTACGTAACCGTGATTTTACATCACACCTGGTGTGTAAACCTGCGGGTACTTTGATAACATTTAATCATAAACTCAACAAACAACGGTCGTTAGACCAATTGATTTTTTCCGCTGACCCAACTATGCACTTTTCTACCTTCCTTTTATCTTGGGAATTGTCTGTGCATGATATTCACATCAATACAATATCGCGAATAGTATCTCGCGTTCCGAGTTGCGATTTTACATGAATCGTAACCTAAATATGCGTCGCATGTTTATGTTTTACATTTGTAAAAACATTTTTTCGTGGCAAAATCACGAATCTACATATGTATGGATAATTTTCTTCTTATTTCTTGATTGTTCTTACTGTCGTTAAAAGTTAAACGCAAGGCCCAATTGGGTTATTTTGTTGATGAAGGATTAATCATATTAAACTACGATATTACAAGTATGTTCCCAGACACACACACACACATTTAGATTCGCAATAAGTCTGGGTCCAATTCTATAATGAAAACCCTGGAATAATTGTGTAAACAAGATTTTAGCCAAGCATAAGCTGTCATCATTGCATCATTTAAAAGTAAACTTTTATTCGTTACGTCAATTGCGTAATTGTTTATTGTGATAAAAACGTACGTAACTATTTTGTACGCTTTCGACTTTTTCCGATTTTAACGTTACTTCGTTAGTCACTGGATGGGTCGATCTCAACTGTAATCACAGTCTTAAAAACCAATCAAACCCCATTGGGCCCACTTGATGCCCTAATCCCTCCTTACCCACCCATGGGGAAGGACAGTGCCCCAATATTGGGGACATTAAAATAGCTTATGATGATGGCTTGGTTGGTGCTACGGGTAGTCAACGAGGAGTCTACAGGCGATCTATTACGGGTACTCTACGGGTGGACTACGGGTGATCTACGGGTGGACTACGGGTGATCTACGGGTGGGACTACGAGTGATCTACGTGTGGACTGTGCTATGCACATATAGAACTACAATGCGATTGTAGTCGCGTGTGCACTTCCCAATAGATCTACAATGCGATTGTAGACAGGGATATATATTTACCCTAGAATTACAATGCGATTGTAATCAGGGTTTTACACTATAGTCAAGCACATACAGAATTACAATGCGATTGTAGTCACGTGTGCTCCGACCCAATCAGATCTACAATGCGATTGTAGACGGGGTTAGAATTACAATGCAGATTGTAACTCAGAGCGACTATAGTCAAGCACATATAGTCCGATAGAAGAACAACAACAACGCAGAAGATATGCAGCCGCCCAAGTTTCCTTATGCAAAATGTGGCCCAATCAAGAGGCTTAACTACAAAATCTTCGCGCTAAGTAAAGTATTGCCTAATATAACTACGATATAATCGTAGTCTGAGTTTATATATTACACCTATATAACAGTTACACATATAGAATTCTACAATGCGATTGTAGTCGCGTGCGTGCCACATTATCTATTCTATTTTTTTTTTGCCATTTCGACTTGAGATGATGATGATGATTATTACCTCATTAAACTACAACGCGATTGTAGTCAGGTATACACATTATTACCCATTAGAACTACGACGCGATCGTAGCCTGGTTTATAAAGTATCTTTTACTGCCCCACTTACTAATTTTATACACACTTATATTAGCACATACAGAACTACAATGCGATTGTAGCCAAATCTACACATTATCAGCCAGGAATGCATACGTAATAGAACTCCGTGGACAAGCTACTATCCAAAGTATAACTATGCAAATAGTATTATTATCAGATGAGATAAATCCATGTAACGAAAGTGTGTATCTTACTAAACATTTCGAACACCCTTTAAACGTATTCTCTTACTTATCAAAACATTACTAGACTGATACAGTCACAGTATTATTTTTCTGGCTGCGTAAGTTTTTCGAACTATAATGATGTTATAACCATGGCACTGTCAGTATTAACTCAGCTTCTGTTTCATTTCAGTTAAACGCGAACTTCGAGTCTCACAACTATTGGCAGTGACAGATTATCTGTATGTATCTGTTGTTGCATAAATGTTTGTACATCAGGACTGATGAAAATCGCCGACCATTGCTGGTCATCATAACAGCAGGTATGTACTCATACCAAAATATCCTAAACTTATTGGGGTATCATCACAATATATAGTCCAAGAGGATGTTGGAAAAACGGAGTTCGGTAAACTGAGGAAAGGAAATCCACTCATCAATCAGCGAGATGATTATTCGCCAAAATGTACATAATTCTAGATAATTTACAATATACACGTCTGGTACATTTATTCAATACTTTTAATAAATCGACTGATCACTCTGATCAATCAGTTATTTCCTTTTATATTTCTCATATCATAAAACAGGTACTTCATGTCACTGTTCTGAGTGTGGCGTCAATTTGACAGTATTTTAAATAAACTGTTCAGGGCGATCAATTTTTCTCACTAAAAGAGAATACTGTATGTAATGAAATATTTTCACTGTCAGTCCGGATGACTCCAGGAATCACCCAATATCGGGTCAATACCAACGATACCTGTCTTTTTATCTCTTCACATAATTAGCAACTCTGCTTCACTGCTTCAGTGTGCCCATTTATCTTTATACATAAAGAACACATACATAAAGATTATAATATATAAAGATTCAGCTTCTTGATTGATTTTTGCAGATTGCATCCAAATTCAATAAAGTAATAATACCTAATACAAACTGAGATTATATACTTACTTATTATTACATACTATATTTCAATACTTTATACATGATTCAAGTCTTTTTCAAATCGTGAAATAACAGAGGTCTTTTAATATTGTAGTTCTACAACAGCAACTCTCTAAAGCACCTTATAAATGGAATAAAAGTGCCTTAAGCCCAGGTAAGAGTAGTAGCTTTCTATATTTGGACAAATTAAAGGCAGATAACAAAGCACTTGTTTCTTTAAGAACTAGACATTAGACATTAGCTCTAGCTTAAGCAAGCATTAGTGCTGAACAATATTGGATACCTCAAATGGATGTTGATTTTATTTTTAGCTTTGTCTGTTTATGGAGATTTTATTCAAATTGTCAATATGGTCTCATCTTTAGCTCTTGATCGTAGATGTGTTGAATATTCTTACGTTAACTTGTAATTTAAGTTTTCAACAACTGGATGCATAATTATAGATATCTATCTTTGTGATTAGGATGCGAATTTTTCGATCAAATAAAAAAAAAAAAAAAAAAAAAAAAAAAAAAAAAGATATAAAATAGTATAAAATTGACCTTTATTTTTTCTACCAGCTACTGTATTTATTTACAATTTGTAACAACAAAATTACTCCTCAGTACACAAAGGTCATCTGCTAAATGACTTGAGTGAGTAATTTAATATTTGGAACAAGAAAGATCTATTATCGAGAAACTAATCACAATTAAAGACCCTCTTGATAGATTCTTGTTTCGGAAAACTAAGTATTATAACTTTTCTTTTTTATTATTTTTATTATTTTTTCTTTTATAATATGTAGAAAACACTTGTTACTGAAAACATAATAAGCTTGTACAGTAAGTACACTTTAGTTTCGTCTATAGAATTCAGTCTTTCGTTAATAGTTTTAACTAAAGGCACATACATACGAGTATGTACTCATAACAAAAGTTATAGTGAAGTCATCGTACTGTGGTACCTAATACTATCTATAGTTTATACTACATGATGGCTGTGGCCGATTCATCTATATACCTATTCGATCCAACTGCTAAGTACACAGTCCTATAAAAATAGTGTAGTTTATATGAGCGAGTATATTTCAAAGCAGAAATAAAAATTACCGAACTCAAAATTTGCATATTCATTTTTTTCCCCCTTGCTAGTATTAATATATATTTGTCAGGTAAAGATATTTCTCTAGAGTACTTAGTACTTAACCCAAGGGGTCTTGGTTAGAATAGACCACCCATCTCCATCCATGGATGTCGTAAGAGGCGACTAAGGGAGAATGTCTGATGTAAGGCAGCGTCGGCAGCCTCAAAGTCAAAAACTGCGCCATGCCAACCTGCCCAAGCTAAGTGGGGTGAGTATGGCAACCTCCCAAAATCTTTGGGGAGACTTTATCCGGGAAGATAGTTTGTAATGATGATGACTTATACTTTAGGTAGTAAATGTCTTGAAATTAGTATCGTGTCCTTTTATCTTGACACATTAACCACCTAGAAGTATATGTTTATAATCAATACAATAAAGTGCCTTCCTGACAATAGGTAGTTAAAATTCTAGTCAATATTTGTAAAATTAACTCTGGAGCAGAAAACATCTCTGCCTGTGTTGAGTTCGCTATTGCAGACTCAAAAAATGTTCATCACATTTCTCTTAGTAAATATTTACGTTTTTTGAGTTAAACATATCCTATTTGGAAATAATGTGTCTTAAATATCCCTGTACTCACATGAAATAACTATAGTGTTAATTTGTTTTTTGTTAATTATTGTCCCATGGTATACATATAGGACTTTTAATCTGTTTCTTGTTAACTACTTCATTCTCTTCCCAAAAATATCAAGGTTAGCACAACTAAAGTCTGTACTCTAAGGTAGAACTGTAAACAATGCTTTTCTGATTTAAGCTGTATATAATTTAAACTGCTGATAGTTTGCTTGTACAAAAATGAAAAAACTGTATTGCTGCATTGCATTATTCATAGCCTATTCGAAGAATTTTTTTTTTTCTTATTTTTTTAAAATTTTCCTAAAATTATATCTGATATCCTTGTAGGAAGACAGTTGTAGATACAACTACATTTGAATTTTATTCATGTTATTAACCATCCTATATCAAAGTATCATAAGGAACCACTTTTAATATATCACATTTAAAAATAATAATAGCACACAGGCCTTACAAATTTTTAGGTCATGACAACTTTTTCAGTTTAATAACTGATATTGACTAAGTTTGATACGCTGATTACAAATATGTGAAAATCAGTTTTTCTTTTTCCATATCACGTCCAGATTTTTAGTTATTGACCATGATTCACCACAGTTAAATATTTTGCAATAAAATACATTTTTTTACAATAAAAAATACTTAGTTATGATAATAAATTTTTAAAAGGTACAATATAAATTAATTAATAAGTTGCTTAATTCGTAAACACGTTAATCATCCTTGTGAAACCTTGTTCTTTTTTCTCTCGAAGCTTCTGTTTTGTGATTTTCTCTTAAATTTCCGGTTTGGCTCATCTCGCTTCAAAAGCCAACAGTAAACTACAATATATTAGGATTCCATCTTCCCCTGAAGATACCTCTTTTCCATGTCCTTCAAAAGTCCTGATGAAATCTTTCACCACTGTTCTTCGCTAACGGCTCTCTAAATTTTCCGGAAAATAGTCAATGTGCGTAATTCAGGAAGTGAAGCTTAATGGTCATAGAACAGCCCATCAGAAGCCAAAGATTTGTTATCATTTTGGCCACAATGTAAGTCCAAAATACACATGTTCTGTCCTTTTGACCATCTTGCGAGGAAGCTTCCTCGAACAATGCATGTAGTACAAACTTTATGAGGTGTCCAAGGTTTGTCCTAAGTCGTTTGCTGATTGGTGAAGTCCAAATATACATGAAGTAAACATTTCTTCTACAAAGTCTGTTATGCTTGCTGCGTTGTTTTACCGTCACAAATTTCCCACAAATATAACAAAAACTATCGGGAGAATTCCAAACAATTACGTGATGACATTTTTAAGTTTGAAAGTTGTCCGAGGTGCACCAAAAGAAACTGTGATTTTTCTAAAATGGTGTGGAGTATTTATACCAAAAAATAATATAATTATAATTAACTACGTGTACCCTCTTCTACGAATTGACATAAAATTGTACATATATAACAATATAGTTATATCTGTATTTAATACGTCTCATTACTTAACGAGGCTAAAATCCCCCTTTTCTTTCTAAGCGCAATAAAGACATATTTCTTATACTAATTATGAATGAAGTGATTAGTCCAAATTATGAATCATGATTATATTCATCATATTAATAGATTTATTTAATGCAGTAGCAATTTGATACAAACTCGTTTAGATATTTTTCTATCAATTTTTAAAGGGAGCTCTCCGGCCAATTTTGAACATGCAAATCTAAAACTATAAATAAGATAAAAGTCTGACGTGAAGGATTTTTTTTTTTTACTATTTTTCTCGTAATCAGCGTGTCAAAATCTATCGAAAACGTTACTCCAGAAATTGAAAAGGGAAACCATTGTAGGCCTGTGTTATTATTACTAAATGATATGAAAATAAAAATCTTGCAAATTTCGCAATGGCTCTAAACTTATCTGCTTAGTGAATTTGATTAAATAGTCGAGGAAGCAACGTCCGTAGTATAATTGATGGTTAAACAAAACTTACGCGAATTAATGAAGTTTGACCGCACCATACATTATACAAGACGTTGCTTCTGGAAGATATTTATAACCCGCCCGTCCCAATCAGCCAATGGCAAGTATAATACGTTTTACCATATTCCCTAGCGCCACATTCCGAAATCTGGTTCTAAAGCGAATGAAGAGAAAGATGCGCGGCGCAGCAACAGTGATGTAACTAACGGTAAAGGAAAATAGGATGTCTGGAATCATAATCTCTTTTATTTTATTTTTATTTTATTCTCAAGATCCTCTTAAAATTGTGTCATGCCTAGTACATAACAGAGCGAGCGAGCTGCTTAGTGAATTTGATTAAATATCTTCGGAAGCAACGTCTTGTATAATTATGGTCAAACTTCATTAAGGCTCACAACAAGTTTGTTTAACCACCATCAAGTGATTGGCACAGCCGAGCCGATACTCCACATAAATATATCATAATCAATAGATTCATTTAAATATGGAGTTCATTTGTTACTTGTAAATAGTTTAAAGTAATGTATAAAGTTCATAACACAAAATAAAAATGCAAACAGGCCTCAAATATTTTATTTATCTTCTATTTTATTCATACGATTTTGATACGGATACTTTCACGCGTCTTGTACGGATACTCACGCGTCTTGTTAGCCGGATTTGCCGACTAGTTTCGACTTCATACCAGTTATTATAATCGAAATTAAATACTTTAAAAAGCATGATTAATGATTTTAAAAAAGTTTACATGTCTTATCACTATCGAATTTAACTGTTAAAAGATGCACCACGCGATGCAATCCGACGTGTCACGATTTGCGAATTATAGGCTTGATCTGCATACTATTGCGAAGTGATTCAATAATCTAGGGTATCGAATTTACGGACTGATCCATAATATTTATTATCTGTGTCAGCTGTCACAATGACACCTGGCTGGTAAATGTTCCCGCCTATTTTCTGAAGGTTATCGATCAGTCGACCTTTTTTGTTTTTAGGTGTATAGACATTGTTTAATGTAAGTATGCGTTATTATTTAATAAAAGTATATATTTAGAACATCCTAATAATTATAATGAATTTATAACTAATACCTGCTTGAACATAGATTTATTAATTGTGCTTCTGCTATACAGATAAGTAAAGGTGTATTGTGCCTTTAAGCAGGGCATTAGAAACACACCTACCCACTTTTATTTACAATGTTACCGGTTATCCAACAAATGTGAGTATTTGAGTAATCAACAAATACGTGACGCAATGAATACAATATTACCAACATACCAAAATATTCAAATCAATAATCATGTTTCAATCCCTCGCAATTAGCAACTTTGCCTCCCAAATGTGTACTCTATTAAAACGTGTTAATTTGAAATATCGCGTCGATTGATTGAAGCGGGCGATATATATTACTACTTTTCTAATATCGCAACTTTAGGGTCGTCAGCTGGCTAGTACGTGGACTAGTTATCAATTTTGTTTATACACCTAACTAGCTTTTTTTGTCCGAGGCTTTCCGCCCGCACTTGAATTTCCCACGGGAACAGTGTGTTTGTCCCGAGTTGAAAGCAGTACCCTATATCTTCCTTCAGTACTTCTAAGTATGTGTATGCTAATTTTCAGGAAGATTGGTTCAGCGGATAAAGCGTGAAGAGGTAACAAATAAAAAATCGATCGGAACCCAGGACCTTATGTGGCAGTTCGGCGTGATGACCGTTGCGGCCAAAGGGTCGTCAAATAGTTGTATAGGGTATTTTTTTTTCTACTAAGAGACAGGATAGTAGATTTATATGTATGAAGCCTTTTAAATATTTTTCCAGAGACTATCTATCTTTGTCTTAAATAATGGACCGAATTATTTTATTTAAGTTTTTAAATTAACTACTTAACATTTTTAATGGTATCGAATCGAATCTTTTTTTTTTGTGAAATTTGGAATAGGATATCCTTTTGATGCGCCTAAAAAGTCTAGATATGCTACTCTCTCTCAAGTGTTCTGTTCTGAACTTGTGCCATTGTAGTTACTTGATCACAAACATAACATGTTTTTTTATTATATTTATATTTGTTTCTTATAGTTTATTTTATTTTTGACTGTACACAATCTAGTGTATGTATAAAGTTTATAAATAACCAAGACTGTTTCATGAGTTTCTTTCGGCATTTCTTCTCAGCAGTGGTCGTTCCGAAATGCTAGTAGTTTTGTAGCTTTGAGACATAATGATATTATGATAAATAATTAGATTTTAGACGTTGAAAAAAAAACCTTCTTTGAAGGCCAAGTTTCAATAAAAAAATTTGACTTTGACTCTCTCTCTTTCTCAGCCCTTTTCAACCCTATGGGTGTAGGCATCCTATCTATTCTTTTGCCACTTCTCCCGGTCTTAGGCTTGACAAATCTACTAATGTACCTAATTGGGTACAGATATACTACTAATAGTTAATATTCTTTCCGAATATTTTTTCCGAAAATTGGTCGAATACTCAAATTTCTTGCATTTATTTGCCTAAGCCGCTTTGACAAATCTAATTGCGCTGATGCGTAAGTACGAGCAAGGTTTTCAAGTAATCCTATTAAGGTTTTCTTGTCAACATGGACGTGGACTTATGAAATGTCAAACAAAAAATCCTGCGTGCGTGGACTACCAAAATGCGACAAATGCGGCGCGATGGGGCGATGCTTCACGCGACAATGGTAATATTACTCGCGACAACGCCGTCAACATAAGCCACAAGTGTGTGTACGTCCATATATTTGATATTGACGCATATGAGCGGCATCGCGGTCGCATTTGAAGCGATTTTGCTGCCAATGTAGGGACGCCGGTAACGAAAAATACCTTACCACAGGATGAATATTGACCCGTGGCTCACCAAAGTAGTTCACCTATAGGTGTTCCACGCGTTTTACTTTCTGTACCCCTGGTTTACCTAGTTGTTCCATGGTTAACTTTCTGTACCCCAGTTCCACATTTGTGTTTTGGCACTCAACATTCGTAAATGCGATTTTTTTTCAGGTCTTCAAAAAGCAATTTCCATGACTAAAACTGCCATCTAACAGAAGCCGTATAACACACTATGAATGTCTCTGAATATTTATATCGAACTTAATTTAAGTTCAACATGTATTGTGTTTGTATAAACAGTTCGAAGTTGACGACAAAAATAAAAATGAATACAGATGTTTAACTTATTTTATCTGTCGTCGCTTAGACAGTGCAAATAACGCAGCCGTAATAAGGACCAAAACAACAAATGTAACAAATTCAATGTGATTTTTTTCAAATAGTTAATAATATTGTAATGGGCTTTGTATGTTGAAAACTGCCATTAATAACGTAGGTAGGCATTTATATATTGTAAAAAGTATCAATAAAATCTGTAAAAATATAAAATTAAACAATAATGAAGATGTGCTGTGCAAGCGTAATAAACAAGCCATGGATGATTAGACACTTTATAATTTATCATAATTAGTAGGTATTTATCATATATAGTACATTATGATTACAGTGTGCCATATTATTTTTTATATGAATTTAATTTTCTATTTGCAAACTACAGTAGAATCATAAGTTACACTTCCGTATGCACCTTATTTTGTGTTACAACGAAATAATTAACTCATAAATAGTAAATTAACTATCGTTGATGACTCTCTGGTATTGTGGTTAAAGCATGTTGTGTCAACGAGTAAGTACTACTTATAGTTATAATCCGAGAAACTTTTTGACGTTTTGCTATTTTAGTATGTATGATTCTGTTGAAGTGTTGATATTTTATCGAACTTGTTGTGGCATCATTTATTTATAGAAATGACTGAAGCTGTATACAGCGGCTTTGTTCTACATTGGAAATATCAATCCTAACTAATATTATAAATCCGAAAGTAAGTTTAGTTTGTTTATTTGTTTGTTACCTCTCACGCTTTATCTACTGAACCAATGTGTACGAGGCACGAAGCAGGTAAAGAGTTCATATGTATGGTAAAGGTAAAGACGCGAGCTTTCATATGTCCTCTGTGGTACGAGGTAAAGTAAATCATCGAACACGACGAATCATATGCGTCATTCACTCATAAATGTAGTTTACCTAAAATTAGATAAAATAATAACGTTGTGTAAAATCTCTGGACTTTTAAATTAGCAGCCTCACTAGAGTTCACCCCACTAGGTTCACTGAACCTGTGGCAATAGGACAGCACACAACGCACAACTGGGCGTAGGAAAAGCTGAAGTTTAGCATTTAGCTTCATTTGATACTTAAGTATAATTTGAAGTAATATAAAGATCTGAAGATGTAAACTTCAGGAAAACTGGAAGGTCTTAGGAACACGCTAGACGCAGGGCACTTGCAAGTCGTAAATATAAACATTTATGACTCTAGAATGACTCTAGAAATGGCGGTCTCTCAGTTATGAAAATAAGAGTAGTAAAACGAAAAATGCATTTTTAAAAATAATTTTCCCTCTAGTTTTTATCTTCTGGGTCATCAAAATGCCAATGAAATACACTGCAGAATTGAGTTTGAAATTATTTTTCCGCTGAGTTGTCTCAGCTCAGTAAATCAAGTTGTAAAGTTCTTCGGACGAGGTTGTGGCAAAGTGAAACAGGACTGGATTTAACTGGATTGTGAGAAATGTTAGAGAAATTTATTGAGTTGTTAGAGATTGTTGTGTTGGAATTAAAAATTACCCATTACGACAAGAGTAGGATTGCTCTTGCAGACATCAGCAATTAATAGCATTTTTTACAAACCCCTTTTATAATACATGGATCATATTTCTATACTTAATACATGTAAACACAATAGATACATAAACATTATGTAAAGCTAATCAACCATCACAACCCATCGCTGGTACAGTCTACCACAGACTACTCAAGACTAAAAGGCTTCATGCTGAATGTTGACATCGCATTCTTTTTTTTAAATATTTAGTCAGGTAACACATTTTTATCCTAATATTGTAAATGCGAAATAGTCATCCAAACTTGGTCATCCAAAATTTCCGCAACAAACAATTCCCAAAAAAAACCCTCTATGTTTTTTTTTGTGAATTGGTTGTTTCACCTATGTTCACAAAATGTAAAGTAGATGTCTAACATTTATTGTTTTTGCTGCAACTTTGCTACAATTTGTTGAAAAAAGGGACAAAAAAATGCAACATAACGTAACATTATTTACCGGCAGTGTAAGTGTACCTTTTTATAAACATGCTACATTTAAGTAATGCTTATTGTACAGTTTGATTAACACACAGTATTTGCAAAATTATGCGTGACTTTCGTCTAAAATTTGAATTGATTTGATTCGTTATCAAATCAAATGGTACGCAATTTATCGTAAAATATATATAAGAACAATAAAAGAACAGTCTTTATTTCTGAGTATTCTATTTTCATGATAAATTATTGCATCAATCATCCGAAGATTATGTTTGCTAAGAATTTTCAAAACAAATACTAAGAATAGATTGCGCTTCAACTTTGTACAGTCGGGAGCAGATAAAACTATAAAACCTGACTAAACTATAAGACCTAACTACTGTACTTACATTCTCAAAGCTACAAACTACTAGCATTTCGGACCGACCACTGCTGAGAAGAAATGCCGAAAGAAACTCATGAAACAGTCTGTTTGTGTTTTATGACACTAGATATTTATATTGCTTAAACCAGGTAAACCGTGAATAATTATTTATTTTTACTTTGGCGGATATAGTATCAAAGTCGTAGAAAATATATCACTTATTCAATATGTACAATTGTACAAATTGTACAACAATATATCACAAAATGTATACCAAAGACGAAGAAGTATTGCGCATCGTTTGGAGTTATACCCCCAAATACTTCGCACCTGGCGTGTTACGATCGGAATGTAAAATAAAATCGAAGGAGAGGATGTGTGTCGTAAACTTCTGAGAGTCTTGCAAAGTTTTGGCATAAAACAAGCAGCTGATGTTAAAATTAATGGCAGTTTAATCACATCTACTAGAGATTTAACTGTACAGGAGTACTGTATTCTAGAGCTATCGCCGTTAAATAATAAACTAATTACATAACTTATAACAATACAAATCGTAACTTAGATAAGTAATTGATTAAATCATACTATCAATCGTTGCGCAGTTGAACGAGTGAGTTGATATCATTTATTTATTGTGCATTCAAAATCTGTCACCCTAAATATAAAAAAGACAAACTTTCTTTTACATGTATATCATTGAAATTACATGCTTTTGGTTGCATCTATTCGTGTTAATGCATTCCTTAAAAATAAACCCTCAAGAGATAATTTGCGCCCTTTTCTGTATCTCTGTGTAATAAAAACTTTCATAATGATCTAAAAGACGTTTTCTCAAAAATGCCGGAAATGTAGACATTATTGTAGTAAAAAGTTGACAGGAAGTTTGGAATTCCTGGCTCATACATTACTTCCTGGCCTTAGGCCGGGAAATTTGTATGAAAATTCATTCCTGACCGCTGCTCAAAACTTTTCAATTCATCTGTCATCTGTCAATGTCACATTAATTATGTAACTCATCATACAGCCAATTTTGCTATACCGTCATAAAAAAATGCATTCTTCGAGCATATTAATCACAGATATATTTTTTTTATATTAAGAGTATTTAAGTCTGTGATATTAATGCTTTTTCGTTGTGAGAGAAAAAAATAAAATCTATGCTACTTTTTTTGCGTAAAATATTACTGGAGCTGCTGTATGGGCTGTGCTGTGAGCTCCTCTTAGATATATTTTCGCTATTAATAAATAGTATACAGTTTAATCCGGTCCAAATTCCAATCTCCTCATTCTCTTTGCAGGACGATCGACTCTGGGGCCCAGTTACCCGGTTGCCCCTATGTCGAATATCGAAATCATGAAAAACAAAAAAAAACCAACAATTTCAAAGGTTTTTAAAAGGCGATCACGCATTGGCAAGCGCAGCTACGTCGGACACCTACCGACCAGATGTACAGACGGCCTGAAAGTCACAGGCAGACGCTGGATGCAGGCCATAAGCAACCGGCCATTCAAAGGTGATATCTTTGGGGAAGCTTCATGCGTCCAGCAGTGGACTGCCTGCGAATGATGATGATGTGCGTACGTACACTACAATATAGAGTAAATTAAGTTATTTTATCTACACAATTTTTCTTTTGTTACCTATACTTGTTTAATTTTAATTGTTCCTACATGAGTGAAGATAAAGTAAAGTAGTATGCATGTACCATAATTAGGCTTTAAAACACTCTCGTGATTTTATTATGAAACTCGCCTCCGACTCGTGTCATAATACCACACTCATGCTTTAATGCCTCTCAATTTGTATCAGTTGCATAAACTACTATTATAACCAATGTGCATAAATTTCATTATGTTTAATCAAGAATAAGCACCAATCAAAAAAAAGAAAAATTCGTATCAATAACTTCCTTCAATAAAGTTTTCAAACTCCAAAGAAACTTGCTACGTTCCGTTTTAAATTCATATCGTACGAGCCTCAGATTTATTTTTCTGTAATAACTCAGATTATCTGGGAACTTGAAAACAATGTATTCACAAAAATATTTGCGAGGAATTTTCGCAGAGTTGCGCGTAAAGGAACGTCTTGGGATGTTTTGTTTACAATTTTGGATGTTTGTTTACAGTTTTGGCCCTTTGTGGTGGAATTATAAATATTCCTTCTTTGAAGTCTGATCTTTTTGTTATGATTGATTTTATATTATGTTGTATATTTGTTATGAATAAATAAAACCCGTTTGTAGCATTTGAACGTAAAAATACAGATTTTGCTTGCAGATTCAAATAATTTTCTTAGATTCTTAAGAAAATGTGTTGACAATTTTTTTTCACTCGGAAATGTTTCAGACAATTTGAGTCTTTATTTTATGAAAAGAAAAAAAAAGATTTATGAGTAAGACTGATTATTTGCAACTGCCAAATAGTTTAGATTTTATGGATCATTTGGTGTGTAGGTCTATTTTATTTTGCTAATTAGCTTTAGACATAATTGTGATAAGTATATGTATATTTGAATATTCAAACAAGTAAAAGCAAAGCTACAACAAGACTATCGATATGGCGTACTCTTGCTACAGTAACATTTAAATGAAACGTTTTTGACATAGCTAAAACCACGCTAAAACCGATGTAATGCTTGGCCTGTAAAAACGGGTGTAGTATAAATGAACAAAAAATGTGAAAATCCAGTGATCCACTTTTAGTGATCAACATTTAGTGATCTACACTAGCTTCAGTGAGCTGCTGAATTTTTTTTTATTATGTTTCAGTACAATTTATTTCAGCACTAACATTTACATGCGGTTTTTCCATTGAATATTGGTAAAAACCGCGACAAAATGCATTCGGTGGTTTTTGAGTTCATCACTATCAGACTAGGCTATTAGATTTAGGGTTAGATACGACGAGACTTTGTTATATGATCACTCTATTACATGCAAATTAATAGCAATTACGTAATTAAAATATAATTTGTATTTATTTAATTTGACAAGTTTAATAATATTATTTTCTAATAGTAACATTTATTTAAACCTTAACGTTTGTTTAATTGAAGTTTCATACCAGTTGTTCAACAGACATATTGACCCAAAAATGACGGACCATTTTGACAATGACAACAATTAACTCATATATTAACATCAGATTTTTTTTGTGTATAAATCATATACAGGCATGAATTTATCTTGATGTGTATATAAAAAAATATTTTCGCTTCAAAATCATTTCAAAAGTTCAAATTAAACGAAGAAAAATCTTACGATTTATATCTCTAATATTTTTTCTAACTCTATGTTACAAACACAGCAATCACCCTTAATATTCGACAACAATATGTTTGCCACTTCATCCGACAAAAAAAACATACATTCCCAGAAAAATAACAAAGAATTCATTAATCCCTTCGTCCTAGTACAGCGATTTCCGGGCCTCAAAATCTTTTGCCCAAAGATCCGGAAAAAAAAGGCTTTTTCAAAATGTCCAACTTCAGCTCCATATCAAACCATTGGGCTAAAAATGGACTTTTTGAAAATGTCAGTTTTCGGCCGGTCCGATTTCTGGGTGTATTGTAGCATGAAAAATTGCGCAGTAGGGTAATTTTCGTTTCCGAATTCCATACAAAATGTAGGGGAGTGTGGTTAATACGCGATTGCGGGCTGGCCACAATACATTTGGAGATTATTTCCATTCAATGCGATGGACGTTTGTGAAATACCACTCAGATTGGTTGGGTTATTCCCAAAGTACTCCATTCTTTTCTTCTAAAAAGATGAATCTCAAATACATATAACTCCACGAAATTAAGTATTATTATTTAAAAATACTTATTATTTTGATCCCATTCTGCTCCATAGGTATCTTGAATTATTCTCAATTTACTTCACTGATTATTTGATATCAATTCTCAAACTACTCCATCTAAATATTTTATAATTACCTTTTATTTAAACTGATGTTTTTATATTTAAGTGGATCTTTGAGAACATTTTAGTATCATGGACCGGTCGTTATGGAAATCCTTGGGGGAGGCCTTTGTCCAGCAGTGGACGTCTTTCGGCTGAGAGAAGAAGAGAAGAAGAAGTTCGGGAACATTTTTTTAAGTAATTTGGGAACAAACCGATTGGTTAGTCACTTGTATGGGTTTAGTTTTTATTCAAGGCACTGAGGCTCGCTTAGTTAGACAATCGATTAATGTCCGACAGGAAGCAATTTCGAAACCCATGCGGCCCGACATATAACTCTGAGTATGTTGATCAATATTATACGATACTAGTACATATTGACTTCGTTCCCGAGGAAATTTTGTGAGATCCTATACCAAAATTTCAGCTTCCCACGCACATTAGTACACTGAAAACAAATACTTACTTATACACAACCAAATTTTTGTCAATTAACCCATAACACAAAAAGTGACAACATAAGTTTTTGCAATATGTATTTAACCAAACCCAGTTGGCTAATAACAGTTAACTTTTTGTTAAAATCAATTTAACTTTATTAGTATTTTGTCAAACTTTGGTTATTCCTGAAATAGCCAAAGTAGTTATAGGTTATGTTTTTTTCAGTGTAGTTTTGGAAGAATTTAGTATATATTGATTACTTATATACTCGTACTAACCATAAAGTTTAGAAAAAAACAACGGTCATTTTACCCATAAAGTTAACATACATTATATGACCATCCGGTTGCTTCCGGCAAAAAAACTTGTACCTACTAAAAATATGAAAATTTTGAAAATAAGTATTTGTAAAAAAGATATGAAATAACTAATATTATAAATGCGAAAGTGAGTTTGTTTGTTTATTACTTCTTCACGTTTTATCTACTGAATTAATCTTCCTGAAATTTCGCTTCGCATACACATTAGTTAGAAGTACTGAGAAGGACATAGGGTACCTTTCATCACGGCAAAAAGCACTGTTCCCATGGGAAATTCACGTGGGCAAAGCCGCGGGCAAAAGCTAGTGTAAGTAGTGTATTATACGTTGATAGACGGGTGCGGCTTTGTTAAAATAATGTTTTTTTCAAACTTTACACAGGTAGGTAGACATTTCAAGCCCATTAATTAAAAAAAAATTAAATACCCCATCCCGAGAGCGGTATTTAGAGTCGCCATAGTAAGGGTTAGCCGTTAACCCGTAAACAAGATGGCATTTAGTGTAGATACCGACCCTTATGACCAGAAAAGGCCCCGGTCTGACTAAAAGTGGACTTTTTTAAATCTGTCCACTTACACTGTATTTAGCTCCTCAGACCATGCAGTCATAATCAAACCTTAGTAGACTCAAATAAGCTTTACTTTTCCATGGTGATGTTATAGGCTTTTTCCATGTTCGCTGACGAGTGATGACACAGTGGGCCAAAACTATGGACGCTTTTGTAAATAATCGGATCGTTTGCCCATTCCTCTGTGAGGGTTAAAACAGCAGGAATTAATTACTTGGAGTTAGCAAAATGTATGGTCGTGAGGACATATTTGGGATTCTGTTTCGTATTATGCGTATGTGACTATTTATTTTATTTCTTTTTAGGGTTCCGTACCTCAAAAGGCAAAAACGGAACCCATAAAAGATCACTTTGTTGTCCGTCTGTCTGTCAAACTTTTTTTTCTCAGGAATGCTTAAAGGTATCAACTTGAAATTAATAATGAATATTCCTATCTACGGTCTCTTTCAGAAAAAAAAATATCAAAATACGTTAACGCGATCAGGAGTTATTATTGTAAATGTTGCGATTTTTTGCATATTTTGCATTTTCAGACAGCAAATAAAACCTATGGGATACTTCCCGTTGACCTAAAATGATGAAATTTGGCAAAAAGCAAGGTCTAACAGTACTTGTATAGGAATAAATCTGAAATTGTAAATATGTTGTTATGAGTAGTAAATTAAAATGCCTAACTAAACAATTACATATAATAAGTACCTAACCTTACTCCTGCATTTGGCACCGACTTCACCTCAATCAGTAGGTATCATGCCAATACATTTTCTTTTTGATTAATCTGCCTATAAAGTTATTTCATGATTTCAAGTTTTATAATGGAAGTCGGTTCATTTTTTGGAAAAAAGATTTATTGCATTTATAATATTAGTCCAATTGTCTCTACACATTTAAATTAAGTAGGCATTATATCGTTTTAGGAAATGCTCAACCAAATAATTAACAGATCAATTCTAAGATATTATTGTACCCAAGATACGTCACAAACAACTAGATTAATCAGATGTCGCGTAGGCATTAACGACCTACAATATAATTCCGGACAATATATCTGGGTTTTAACGACTAACCCTACTAACAAGGATTGACAGTGCTGTAATTACTATGTGAGGCTAAAGGATTAAGAGTTGAGACATTACATTATTATTATTATGATTTTTTTTTAAACCGGCCAAGTGCGAGACAAACTCGCGCACCGAGGGTTCCGTAAACGCAAAACATCTCAAATTATAGCTCTCACTACAAGACCTACTGATTTCAAAAACAAACTTAACTTTGCAGTTCGATCCCTAAGACTCATACAGAGTTCAGCGCAAAAATAAGTTTGAAACAATTTTTTTAGACTTACAAACAAAAAGTTTGACAGACAGCCGGACAGATGGACAGACGGACAACAAAGTGATCTTATAAGGGTTTAGTTTTTACCTTTTGAGGTAGGGAACCCTAAAACATACTTAACTTTGCAGTTCGATCTCTAGACACGTTCATACAAATGCATACTACATTAAGCGCAAATAACAAGTTTGTAATAGTAAATTCACTTTGTTTTCTGATTTCCAACTATATATTTACAGTTTTCAGATCTATTTCTGAACAAGTACTCTAAGACCTTGCTTCTTGCCGAATTTCATAGTTCTAGATCAACGGGAAGAGGTTTGGATTCGCAAAGTATGCAAAAATTTGCTACTTTACGGCCTATTTCACAGCTGATAGAGACCGTAGACCCAAGTTTCTCATATCAATTTCAACTTGATACTTATACGCGTTGGTGAGAAAAAGGATCTTGATAGTCAGACAATGAAGTGATCCTATAAGGGTATATTCCACTCTGTTCACCTGGGTGATATCACCTGGGTGAAAAGAATAGACTTTTTAGTATCTTCATTTCACCTTGGACTCATTTCACCCAGGTGATATCACCCCGGTGAATTGATTCGACAAAATTGGTGTCATTTGTTCACTTTCGCATTTATTCACCCAGGTGATAATGGGCCACTTTTTTAGTAAATTTAGTTTCTTTTTTTACCTACATACAAAATCTAAAAAAAAGAATTCTCAAATCAAAGTCAAGTTAATATTTTAATCAGTTTAATGTAAATTATCTTAATAAGCGTACTATCGTAATAAGCATCAGGAACACTCAGTGTGTAAAATTTTTTTAAATAATAATCACAACATTATTTAAAAATAAAAATCAACGTAATTTTTCGAGAAATAGGCTTACTAAAACAGTCAACATCAAAAACAATATTTAAAAGTACCCACCTAACTACAACTTATTTTATTACTACTTACCATTCCGAACAAGACAATACTATATTGCACTAAAAAAATTATTAAATTATTTTATTTTTTTAACCGTAACAATCACTTTTGAATTTCTTATAAGGTTATTACATTAAAATAATAAATATAGTAACAGGGCTTTTAATTGTAGATACGTGGGTGATCAAATTCTACTAAACTGTTTAAAACTGGCCTTATATCACCTGGGTGAAATAAGTCCAAGGTGAATAAATGACACTAATTTTGTCGAATCAATTCTCATGATGAAATTTTCTGGGTGAAATGAGTCCGAGAGTGAAATGAAGATACTAAGATTAGTCACTCTTTTCACCCAGGTGATATCACCCAGGTGAACAGAGTGGAATACACCCCTATAAGGGTTCCTTTAGGGTTCCCGAAGTAAACAATGGAACCTTAGTCTTCGTTTTGATTATGTCTGTTCGTCTGTAGTATTTCCGCAGTTTAGCTCAGAGACTACTAGAACTGCTAATTTGGTTCAGATATACATATTATTTATTACGCGGAGTAAACTGTAGAATAAAATTAGGAAAAAAAAATTTTAGGGGCCTCCCCTACTACCTAAGTGGAAATATTTTTTTTTGTCTCTATTATACCAATGTGTGGGGTATCATTTGATAGGTCTTTTAAAAATATTATGAGCATGTGAAGACTATTTTTTGTTTTAGGAATCCGTTTGGGAAATATTTAACTTTAAAGTGCAAAATTTTGTTAGAGTCCTCCCTCGAACAGGAAAATAAAAATGGCTACATAAAAAAAATATAATAACTAGCATAATGAATTTAAAAGGAAAATTATCACGGCTATGTAGACTTTACACGTTAATAAGATAAAGACGATAAACTAAAAAAAATTATTTTAGTATGTCTCTCTTTAGTCGTATTTCCTCATGACTGAGGGTCGTGGTCATTATATGGAATGAAACACACACAACGACTCTCTTGGCAATTTTTAATGGAGTGGTTTGCCATTGCCTTCTCCATTTCACACACTAGCTGATAATCATCAACCAGAGTGCAGGTTTCCTCACGATGTTTTCCTTCACCGGAAGTGGTGGTCGATGAAAACTAACATGAGTTAGATTGGTATACAATATCATGTAGCCAGGGCAGGATTCGAACCTGGGATTTTGCATCCACAGGCGGGCGCCCTACCACTCGGCCACCACCGCTTCATTTAGTATGTCATGTGTCTGCATTTCTACAGAATAGGTACCTTCAGAACCCTACATTGCGCGTGGCCCGACACACACTTGACCAATTATTTACCTTTACAGGTGTTTTGTAATAAACTTGTTGATGTTTATTAAATCTAAGCATTGCATTGAGCGTGTGCTGTGCCGTGAATAGCAGGCCTTTGTTTTGACTGCTGGCAACATTGCGCGGACGGCTTCCGGCCGTCGACATTCAGTGGTCTCTTGGAACGCGCGCGCACGAGGCCGTGTCGCCCAGGAAATATCGCGGTGATATAGCCACCATCTTGGGTTGTTGCATTTTTGGGGCCGCGCGGCGTGGCGTTAATTTTGTTTTGTATATAACTGATTTGAGTTATAATTGTGAGCTTCCTTTTGTTAAATAACTATTGAACGGTTGTGTTTGTGAAAAACCCTGTTATTGTGACTTTTTCTTGTGAGACGTGACCTGTGGCTGCCTGGAGACGCCGAATCCTGTTGCCGAGTGAACCTTCTAGAAGAAAGACAGGTATTTTTTCTGGGGATTGAGATCTCATGGGGTAGGTTGGGTGATTTAGGGAACAACCCCCTCCTCTTCCGAAGACACTCGAAGTTGGATCTGAAGATTAAGAAGATTCAGTTTGGTAAGTGGTTTGAATTTTAGTTACTTAGTTATTAGTACATAGGGTTCTATAGCTCCCTTTATAAGCTATAGTGGTAGCAGACTGCGTATAGGTTAGGTTTTAGGCTCTAGTCGGACAGACGCAGTGCCGTATATAATCTTTACCGTCGGGTATCATCGGGCTTTTTTGGGGACCTAGAGGTCTCCACTTAAAATCTGGTCTTTTTCGGTGAAGAGGTTCACGGCGCTTCGTTTGTCCGGATTCTCTGCGCACATTTTCTGGTAAAGCAAGAGCGTAGTTGTTCTGCACATTTTCTGGTAGCAAGAGCTTGTAGTTTATCTACCCTCTATTTGTTCGTTTGTAAAAAATAATTAATTGTTTGTAAAAATTATTAGATTTTTCTTAGTTTGTTTGTATAAGAATATTTGTAACCCTTGTGTATTTGTTTGCGGTTTGTACCGTGCGTTCCGGGTTTGTGCCATTCTCATACCTACCGCGGTTCTTCGTGTAGTTGTTTGATTTTGTTGTTTTTTATTTACCATTTGTTATTTTTTGTTTGTGACTTGACGCGATGGCGAAGGCCTCCAATGCTAGGGCGACACTCGCCAACGAATTGAGATGGTTTGTGACGGCCGGGTGGACTCCTGTCCCGGAAGGACAGGAGAGTGCCGGCTATACTGGAAAAAGAGCGGATCAGCTCCGCTCACGATTGAGAACAACGCGGAAGCGGCCATGGCGGCGCTTACCGAAGCCGATCTTACCCCGGAGGTCTACGCAGGTCACATGGCGGACATGGACCAGATCCTGAGTCTGCACGATGATATCGCGGAGGCGGTGACCGCAATAAGGGCGAGACAGGCTGGCGGACCAGCCCCTCGCACACCTGTTAGACAGGAAGGACCAGCGGTTACTGGTCGGCTCCCCACCCTTCAGCTGTCCCACTTTGGGGGTAGGATGGAGGAGTGGGTGGCATATAAAAATATGTTTGAGTCCCTGGTCGTAGCACGACAGGATTTGTCGAAGGCCCAGAAGATGGCCTACCTCCTCTCCACTCTTGAGGATGAAGCGCGGTCGCTCATCCAGCACCTCCGGGTGGAGGACGACCAGTACGATACGGCTTGGGAGTTATTGAACTCCCGCTACCAAAATGTACGTTTGTTAGCGGATGCGCACGCCGCACAGTTGATGGCCCTGCCCAAGGTGGCCAACAGGGCACAGTTGCGCCTGCAGTTGCTCACGCCCGTTACAGTGGCCTGTAACGCGCTCCGCACACTGGGGTTGCCGGTGGACCAATGGTCCTTTTTGCTGGTGCACATTGTATTGGGCAAATTACCCAATGACATCCGCTCGCGATTTGAGCGCGAGAATGCGGAACGGGATAGCACCACCCTACCAACATTCACTGGACTTGGTGAAGTTTTTGGAGTTTGAGGCACGGGCGGCTGAGAATACCATGACGGACTCAGCGCCATCCAGAGCGCCTGAACGTAGGCCCCAACAGGGACGGCAACCGCCACCGCGGGGCGCTGGTGTGCGGGTTGCACACACGGCAGCAGTCGCGGGGGACGCGGACTGCCTGCAATGTGGCCGGATGGGCCACAGCCTGCTGCAATGCAGGGACTGGCAGAGACTTCCAGTACAAGATAGGCGCCGCATGGCAAAGCGGCATGAACTTTGCTTTTATTGTTTGGGCGGTCACTATGCACGTGACTGTCCCAGTGCCATACCATGCAGTGCATGCCGTGGGCGGCACCACGTGATGCTCTGCATGAACCGGAACGGGGATGGCCCCCGGTGGTTGAGGCAGGGGTCCCCTATGGGCGGGGGCGCTCCTGCGCGAAGCCCTCCACCATCGGACGGAGGACGCGGCTTCGCTCGTCGCACCCCCCCTCGGGAGGGGGGTCGCGTACCTGCGCGGGTCGTGGCGGACCGGGACCACGCGCCCCAAGGTCATGGCCAGTATGTAGCTGGCCAGGCCCCGGATAGGGCCCCCATGGGCGGGGGCCCTAGACCGGACGTGAGAGTGGGGACACCCCCCTCCACGCGGGTTACCACTGCCCAACACATGCAGCCGCAGCGGTTTTCTCCGCCGCTGCACGAGTACCCACGGCTGGAGTACCACCCGCCGTACCATATGTATGGCCGGGCCGCGGGTTATGCCCCCCCTCAGATGGGGATGTGCACTCGCCCGCCATATTATCCGGGTCAGTGGCGCGCCCCTGGTTTGGAGAGAGTGGGGAGCCCGTAACTAGCTTGTTCACTTTTGCTGGGACAGAGCCGCGGACGGTTCTGTTCCGCACCGCGGTGGTCCGCGCATGGGGTCGTGGGGGGAAGCCATTTCACACTCCAGAGCCTCTGTTGGACTCATAGGGCTCAAAGAAGCTTGGCTACCACTCGAGTGGCACGCCAGTTAGGTTTAGTCGTGGAAGACTCGCCTGTGCCACTTCTTGGAGTTGGTGGCATACAAGTGAAGTGTCTGACGGGCCAGACACTTGTCACCTTTTCTTCGCTGAAGTCCTCCACAATGAGGATCACGACTTCGGCTATGGTCATGGATACCATTGCGGGTTGGCACCCCTCGACAGACATACCGCCGGGTGTGTTGTCTTTGGTTTCGGGTCTGGATTTGGCCGACCCCTTTGTTTTTCATCCCGGCCCAGTGGACTTGCTCCTGGGCTCGGACGTATTGGGTTGGATTTTACAGGTACACAGAAGGCTCTGGGTTCGTCTTCACTGATGGCAGTGTCTACGATTTTTGGTTTTGCCCTGATGGGCCCTGGGTTTGATAATGGCACCGCGGAGGAGCCACCGGTTGTCGCATCTGCGTCCTTGGCCAAGACCATGGCAAAGCTTTTGGGAGGTGGAGGAGCTGACCTATGAGTTCCAGGATGGATCCGGAACACGCTGAGTGCGAAGCCCTTTTTCGATCGACCACGGAGAGGTTGCCCTCCGGCTTCATTTGTAACTAGGTCATTTTTGTTGCCTCTCGTCCTAGCCTAGGGCAAAAGTAGGGCGCTTATGGAGAAACGACTGCTGTCCATGGAGCGACGTATGCAAGGGGTGACCACGTACTTCGCGATAAATATATTGAATTTATGCGCTGAGTACGAGGATTTGGGTCACAGCGTCTCCGGCTCGAGTTGATTGGAGCTCAACCAGCATTATTTTTTGCCCCACCACGCGGTGGTGAAGGGCTCTAAATAGGTAAATTGAGGACCGTCTTCGATGGGTCCGCACCCACTTCGAACGGGGTTTCGTTGAATCTGTGTTTGTATCCGGGTCCCAAATTGGCATAGGGACATAATTGACATCATCTTGAACTTTAGAAGACATCAAGTGGTTTTTGGTGCGGACATCCGGATGATGTTCCGCCAGACAGTCATACATCCTGAGGACAGGCGATTCCAGTTGATACTCTGGCGTGAGCGCCCTGAGGATCCTGTGACGGCGTATGAACTCAACACAAACACGTATGGTTTGAAATCTAGTCCCTATATCGCCATCAGATCATTGCGCCGAATTGGCAGAGCGGGAACGGATCCGCTTTCCCCGTGGGGCTTCCGTGCTGTCACGTGACTTGTATGTTGATGACGTGTGCACCGGAGCCCAAAGTATTGAGGAGGCCCTCCTACTGCGGGATGAATTGATTGAAATATTTAAGACAGGTGGCTACGAGCTACGTAAGTGGTTGTCTAATGAGCCTAAAGTTCTAGAAGGGATCCCGGAGGATCACCAACAGAACCCTCACCTGTTTGAGGATGTGGATGATCCCAACAGGATAGCGGTGCTGGGCATGCAGTACCAGCCGCTAACCGATATTTTTACATTCCAAGTGGACTTGGAAATACCAAAGGTCTGGACTAAGAGAACGGTGTTGTCCGTACTAGCCCGTATGTTTGATCCAAGCGGTTGGATCAGTCCAGTGATATTCTCTGCAAAGTGTCTTCTTCAGAGACTTTGGACTTTGGGCGTCTCGTGGGACGAGCCGCTGTTTGGCTCTCCATTGGATGATTGGCTCGAGTTGTTTTCATCGATTAAGGAAGTCAATCGGATTGCCTTGCCTCGTCGAATATTGCCACCCGGGAAATATCGAGCCAGCCTGCATGGCTTTTGTGACGCGTCGGAGCGAGGCTACGCCGCGTCAGTCTATATGCGGACAGTTGACGCCGATGGCCGGGTCAATGTCTCGCTTTTGTTAGGGAAGAGCAAGGTCGCCCCCATCAGGACTAGGCTGACTATTCCCAAGCTTGAGTTGAGTGGAGCTCACCTTCTCTATAAATTGTTGCATCACGTTGCCAGTGAGCTGGCGGCCACGGCCGAGATACGAGACATCTTCGCCTGGTCGGATAGCCAGGTCGCGCTTGCATGGTTGCGCGCGGCCCCACATACCTTGGAGGTTTTTGTGGGAAATCGGGTTTCCCAAATCCAGAATATCGGAATTGACATAACATGGAGACATGTGCCGGGAGAGCTTAACCTGTAGCGGACTGTGCCTCCTGAGGTTGTACGGCACCAGACCAGGTGTCACACCCGCTCTGGTGGGGTCCAGAGTGGCTGATGGGATCAGAAACATCTTGGCCTGTCTGTCAGACAGATGTTACTTCTTTGAGTTTGACTGGGCTCCGTGTACATGCTGTAGTCGCTGAGACGACGTCGGAGCCGGATTGGCTACTTGCTCGGTATAGCAGCTTGGATAAGCTTCTGGGTGCTACCAGTTGGATTAAGCGTTTCATACATAATTGTAGAAACCCACAGGCAAAGCGGTTGGAGCCGATTGCAGGTGCAGAAGAGCGCCGGAGCGCATTGTTGCATTGGGTCCGTGTCGTGCAGACCGGACGGTTTGAGTCAGAGCTTCGTATCTTGCGCGACGGACGCGCTAAGTTGAAGGGCGCGGTCGCTCGTTTGAACCCGTACATCGACTCGGATGGGCTTCTTCGGGTTGGAGGCAGGCTCCGGCCGGCGGATCTTCCATATGAGACTCGCCATCCTCTGTTGTTGCCCAAGGGCGGACCCTTGGTGCAGCTTTTGCGTCTGATCGACACATTCGTAACGCCCATGCTGGGTGCAATGCTTTGTTGGCTATTTTGCAACGCGAATTTTGGATTTTGTCTGCCCGAAGAGCAATCCGTAGAGTTCTGTGTTTCGATGTATTGCATGTTATAGGTTGAAGGCATCCACGATGCAACCACAGATGGGTGATTTGCCTGCTGATCGAATCCGGGACCCCGAGACCGTTTGACGGCGTTGGAACCGATTTTGCCGGTCCCTTTTCGATCAAGGCTTCTCCCTTTCGTAATGCCCGTATTGTGAAGGGCTATTTGTGTGTATTTGTTTGTTTGGCCACCAAGGCTGTCCATTTGGAGGTGGTATCGGCTCTGACTACGGAGGCCTTCGTCGCTGCGTTGGATCGCTTTGTTTCGCGTCGAGGTCTACCTTCCCTTATTAGGTCTGATAATGGCACAAACTATAAAGGAACTGTAAATTATCTTAAGGATGTTTCTGTGTTTATTGATAAAAATTGTACTAGTTTAAGTCAAATTACTGCTCAAAGGGGAATAACTCCGGAAGTTTAGTCTCCCAAGTCGTTCCCCCATTGGGGAGGGATTTTTGAAGCGGCTGTGAAATCCGCAAAGACCCACCTCCGCCGCATTATCGGAGAAACGGCTCTAACTTTTGAAGAGCTGGCCACAGTGTTTTGTAAAGTTGAGGCGGTCCTCAACTCTCGTCCTCTCTGTCCGCTATCTCCAGATCCAAATGACTTGGAAGCGCTCACCCCTGGTCATTTTTTGGTGGGAGGGCCTTTGAATGCCCTGCCCGAATACCCGTGGAAGGACGAACGCGTATATCGGTTGTCGCGTTTTCAAATGTTGCAGCAAATGAGCCAGGACTTTTGGCGTCGCTGGTCGCTTGAATATTTGCATTTGCTGCAGCAAAGAGTGAAGTGGACAGACAGGACTGAGCCTCCCAGGGAGGGTGATTTAGTGTTGTTAAAAGAGGCACCGTTGCCTTCATTGCTTTGGCGACGAGCTCGCATATTACGTTTGATTCTTGGCGGAGATGGCACTCCGCGTGTGGCTGAGGTGTTGGTCGACGGTTCGATTTTAAGGAGAGCTGTGACCTCTCTCGCCCGCCTTCCCGTGGAGGGAGCTGGGCGGTCTGCTTCTCAGACCGGGACGGGGGGATGTTTGTAATAAACTTGTTGATGTTTATTAAATCTAAGCATTGCATTGAGCGTGTGCTGTGCCGTGAATAGCAGGCCTTTGTTTTGCCTGCTGGCAACATTGCGCGGACGGCTTCCGGCCGTCGACATTCAGTGGTCCTTGGAACGCGCGCGGCACGAGGCCGTGTCGCAGGAAATATCGCGGTGATATAGCCACCATCTTGGGTTGTTGCATTTTGTGCCGCGCGGCGTGGCGTTAATTTTGTTTGTAATAACTGATTTGAGTTATAATTGTGAGCTTCCTTTTGTTAAATAACTATTGAACGGTTGTGTTTGTGAAAAACCCTTCGTTATTGTGACTTTTTCTTGTGAGATGCGACCTGTGGCTGCCTGGAGACGCCGAATCCTGTTGCCGAGTGGAACCCTAGAAGAAAGATGTGTATTTTTTCTGGGGATTGAGATCTCATGGGTAGGTTGGGTGATTTAGGGAACAACCCCCTCCTCTTCCGAAGACACTCGAAGTTGGATCCGAAGATTAAGAAGATTCAGTTTGGTAAGTGGTTTGAATTTTAGTTACTTAGTTATTAGTACATAGGGTTCTATAGCTCCCTTTATAAGCTATAGTGGTAGCAGACTGCGTATAGGTTAGGTTTTAGGCTCTAGTCGGACAGACGCAGTGCTGTATATAATCTTTACCGTCGGGTATCATCGGGCTTTTTTGGGGACCTATAGGTCTCCACTTAAAATCTGGTCTTTTTCGGTGAAGAGGTTCACGGCGCTTCGTTTGTCCGGATTCTCTGCGCACAACAGGTACGAAACCCTAAAAATAAAATATCATCAATATAAGTTAGGTAAATATCAACCCAACGCAGAAAACAGTAACCAAACTGCTTACATTAAAATAAACCAAAACACATCTCCCTCTCTCTCTCTTTCAACATAAACCTACTTACGGCCCATTATTTGGATTTTTATTATTCCTTCTAACGCAATCGCCATCAATATTTTAAGTACAGCCTATCAAATCGAATCTTCCGAGACATAACGTATATTTTATAACAGTAATAAATTCTAATTTTGTACTCATTAATAAATAGGTAGGTACCTATCTTACATTTCTAATTTAGAAATATATCCCTACTAGCCGCGCCTCGGGGCTTCGCTCCCGTGGGAATTTCGGGATAAAAAGTACCCTATGTGCTATTCACGGTAATTTTCTACCCGTATACCAAATTTCATCGAAATCCGTCCAGTACATTTTGAGTGATTGAGAAACAAACATCTTCACAAACTGACATCCAAGCTTTTGCATTTATAATATTAGTAGGATAAAATTCATATTCATTCATTCATTCATTTATTCACTGTACAATATTTACAATTTATCATTATAACTATTTATTTTAATTACTTTTTATTTTTTTATTATAATTATTTATTTTTATTTTTTTATATTTCCGGGTGGTATGTCGAATTAGCATAATTTTATCATGACTGCTCCAAGGTAAAGACTAATTTCAGCGTTCATATTTAGAGTCTTTATATCACCACTAGCTAGCGGCTTCGCCCGCGTGAATTTCTGGGTAATTCGGAATGAAAGATACCACTCATGTCTCTCAGTACTTCTATGTGTGTCGCAAAATTTCAGGAACATTGGTTAAGATAGATAAAGGCGTCGGAAGAGGTAACTAACAAAGCATAAATAAACTAGTGGTTCTGTCAGAACAGTAGACCTCGCGAGCCCTTCCACGAAATAACCGATATTTTACCGTGTCCCTGGCTAAAAAGAGTTTTGAAACCAACCTACCAATGCTGGAAAGAAAGTAAAAAGTTCTCAGTTTTTACCCATAAGCCGAAACATGTTCTTGTGGTTGGTCAATACCATTAAAAAAATTACTGAAACCTGCCTTTTTTGCCTCAAATAATATAAAAATAATATAAATATAAATATAGATGGACAAATCACACAGATTGAGTTAGCCCCAACGTAAGTTCAAGACTTTACGGGATGCTCATTTAACAATACTATATTTTATAACAAATACATATAGATAAATATCCAAAACCCACGTCAATCCGAAAAAGATTATTTTCCATCTTGACCCGACCGGGGATCGAACCCGGACCTCTGGTGTAGCCGTCCGGGGCGTGATGACCGTTAGGCCACGGAGGTCGTCAGTCGTCAGAAATGCATGGTACCGTTGCGTTATATGTATGTATATGTTATTTGTGCAACAAAATTAAAGTTCAAAAAAGAAAGTTCAATTTTGAAATTGAATCATCTGATTAGTAAGTATGTAGGTGCCATTATATATACATTTTTTTATAATAGGATTCTAATCACAATGAAGTTGTTTTGATATCTAGAATTGTTTCAAGTGTTCAAGATACTCCTACCATGCAGCAATCCACAATACAATACCATTAACCAACAAATACACACAATTCAAAGCCAAGCAAGACAAAAAAGCCATATGATTTTTAAGAACCATTTAATTTTATTTAATAAATAAATCAAGTCACTCTTGTAAACGTATTAGCGATTTTGCGAGTATTAAAAGCTTTGCTGCGCCATCATATTGATTTTTTTGTGAACTATCGTATGATAATCTATAACATATGGATTTATAGCGGTTTTTATTGAATTTTACTATGTTGTTCAAACAAAAAAAATGCGTCTTAATAAGAATAACAAAAATGTTTTAATGACATTTTTTGAATTATTTTTTAAATAGCTGAGATATGAGGTTTTTGTTATATATTTCGGCCATTTTTTAAAATTTCAAAAAACTGGCTCGACTAAAAAATTCTATAAAATTAACGAACCTGCTTTTACAAAATTTCATGAGAATCGGTTAAGAAATGCGACCTGTAGGCGATAACATCCGGACAGACAAAAGAATTTTCGGCTAGTGGAAACTGAGACGCTTCGCTCGCTGCGCTCGCTCGGTCGATAAATGCGAAAGTACTCACTTTCGCATTTATAATATTAGGATAGCATGGAAAAATATATAAAAATAAAAGAGGAAAAGATTTGTATTTTTATTTGTAGCGGAATAAACTACTGAACCGATTTTTAATGATTCTTGCACCATTTGAATGGTACGTTATCCTGTGAGCAACATAGGGGTCTGAGTATCTCCATATATGGCGTGAAAGCGGGTGGAGCTTTCCGGGGCGGGCCACTAGTAATTTATAATTAACTTCACTTTCGATGTATAAAAGATGAGGTCCTTTCTATATAAGAGCTATGGCTTTAAGTTGGTGTTATTTCGTGGTAACACGCAAACGATGGGAACTATACTTGTGGTAATATGTACTTGCATCAACAAGCTAATTATTAAAAAATAAAAAAAACATGTCTGACAACTTATACGACAGCAAAAAGTACATACAAACATAAAAGTTACATAGATTTTTGGAATCGCCTTTTAAAGCTCTTCATTTTAATACTCCACTCGATAATATTGCTCAAATTTTATTTTTTCGGTCTGTCATTTATCGCTTATATAATCCGCCATTTTGTTTTTATGATGACGTCACATAGCCTATGATACTGTTGGAATGCAAGTGATCTAAAAATACATCAAAATCTGTTAAGGCGTTTAGGACTTATGGTGGAATAAAGAAACTTACATACATAATACATGAACCCTGAAACCATAACACTCCTTTATTGGTCAGTCGTGTAAAAAGTACATAAAAACTTACAATGCTACTGGTACATTCGACAAAGTATTTTTAAAATATAAATTCTCCGACCGCGCGAATTGAACGTGTTCAAAATTATATATCGAGTATTCGAGTCCGTATTTCAATATTCTAGAATATTGTAATACTGATGCCGTAAAGTTTCACAGAACTTTCAACTGAGAATATGATAAAGTACTCTACTTTGACGTATAAGGCTTCTTTCTTTCTGTAATAAGTACTTACTATAGGTATTCCGTCTTATTCGTAAAAAGTTAACGAACGCTTTAAATATAATTTTATTCCGTCTTATTCGTAAAAGAACGCTTTAAATATAATTTGTGTTCCATTTTGTCAAATAATGGAAAAGAAATAAGTCCTTAATTTTACTTAATTGGTTCAAAATGTTCGTCACTTAACTTTTAAATGTTAATGAATTTGTGTTCCAGGTGTAATCAATCTTATATATTGTACTTAATTTTGTAAATTTGTGCGATAACATAATATCTATCAATAATATATCTATTCGAAATTTAATAAACCAATTAGTTTTGTGAATTTTATAATGCCAAATTTTTATATTGATTTTAAATCTCAATTTTGTAAACTTTACAATTTATATCCTAACAGAAAAATTGCCTACCGAAATAGGTACCAATATAATTTGTTCTTTTATTTAAAGAGACATAAATTAAAAACAAAAATACAAGCTTTTTAAAATACTAAAATCAAAAACTAAGGAATTACAAAAATAAAAATAAATTTGTTCTTATATTACTTTCTGGGATATTTCAGTTTTAAAACTAGCTCAAGAATTTTCACTCCAGTGAGTATAAATTTCAAGGTAATTGCACCTCTATCTCTTGACTATTCTGAGAGAGGAACTAGACCATATTTTCAAAGTTTTCAAGCCATAACTCCAAAGAAACCACCAGAGAGAGATATCATGAATACAAACGTTGAAACTACAGAGAAAATAAATTTAAGTGCCAAATAACTGTTGTCATCTTTATTTTTGGATTTTTGAGCATCTCAAATGCAATTAGTACTACTCTCATATACAATTTAAATATGGTGAAAAAATTCCATGCGAGCAGGACTTGAACTCGCGACCTGGGGCCCTATTTTTGAAAGTGTGACTCACCAAAAAAGCGTGAGCCGAATGATTTTTTATTCGATATCCATTATTCCGTATTTTTGAATTGTCTATGTCGAATAATTCACAACGCGTGGTCTAGACCACTCGTTTGCGTATGATTTGGTAGTCGAACGTTTTTTACGTAAAAATCATGAATGACATAGACAACCGGATACGGATATAGATGGAGTCTATTGAAATTTTCATTTTTGCGTTCCGTTTAACGCTTACGTTCTCTTTGATTGAAAATATAGGAACATTTTTTCTACGATTCGGTTTTCGTTTCGTAGAATGGAGCAGAAATTATTTCTCGCATTATTTTCATATCACTGGCAACATTGCTAGACGAGTGATTTCAAAAATATGGCTTTTATGTTTTTCGTGACATAGTAGGACGAGTGCGTCATAATAGACTTTTCGTTTTCCGCGGTATGTCACACTTTCAAAAATAGGGCCCCAGGTCTTTATACGACTATGCTCTTCCAACTGAGCTATCGCATTTCAATCCTGCACATCGAAAATCTTCGCCATATCCAATTTCTATTGAAACGCATTATAACAATAAATGTTGTCATCGTTTTGAAAAGGAAAGACAATGAGACAAAAAGAATATTATTTTGTTTGGCTTTTACGTACGGTCAATAAAATTTGTTTTATTCAGCTGTCGTACTTTTAGGCATTATTAAACTACTTACTAGCTTTTTCACACATAAAAAATCACCCCCTTACGAGTGGAGTTTCCAAAACTCCTTTCTTAGTGCTTATTTACGCTATTATAACCTCTCTACAAAATTTCAAGTTTCGACTTTCAGTGGTTTTGTTTCTGTTTGTACCAATCAGTCAGCTTCCAATTATATGTACTTGTATTCAGTACAATTATTCATTATCATCAGTTATTAATCAAAATAATAACTGAAATATTCCTGTATCTAAGGTTACTTCCTATCTGTTAAACAATGATAGCTTACACTGTACCACAGAATTGATATTAGTACTACGTACAGAAAGGAAACTCCCTGCCCCTCCCGCAATATGGCACCCCCCGCTCCTTCCGCACTTCTCCCCCGTTCTTGTGTAACTGTGGGACGTTCGACTATGAAAACGCACACATTGACGTGTTACTGACGTGTTCACGGATATGCATTTGTAGTAGTAGTAGGCATACTTGACGCGCCGTTTCTATGAAGCGCCCGCCCTGTGACTGTACTCTGAATTTATTATGTACTAAAATGATCTAACACCAGAATAACATTTACATCAAATTAGGTTTTACGTTGTATGTAAATCGGTTGTAAAGCAGAGGTGAATGGAAGACAAGAAGGAACGCACTCCGACCAGATTGCGGACCTCCTTAAAAAAGGGAGAAATTAGGAGCATCCATAACCGGAGAGCATGTATGAAGAGAGTGATGAGTGTAGAGGAAGCAAGAGAGATCTGTAAAGATCATAGCAAGTGGAAATCGCTAGTCTCTGCCTACCCCCTAGGGAAAAAGGCGTGATAATATGTATGTAAATCGGTCTAGTCGTTCTTGTTAGCTATGAATGGTAAATCGATTTTGCTTCATCCAACAAAAAGATTAGATACTTTTAGGCGACTTTAGAAAACTCTTACAATAGTGTTATCTATAACATACTCAATAAGAAAAACTAGAAAATGTCAAAGGCAAATCGCAATTTGATAAATAGAATAAATTCTATTCTCCTCTGACTAAACTAAACTAACTCTGTCTCACTATCACAAAGCCAAAGGCCCGTTATCTGGCTTAGACTATTTCAGTATCCAATTTGATCTAACTTACTCCTATAGTTCCAATGATACAATTTATCTGATCGCAACTATTGTTATTTCAATATTGATTTAGTTTTGAATGGTGAATCTACAGTACTTATCTTGTGAGTGGAAAATCTCATTGACATATAAAAATATACTAGATTTTCAGCGACTAACGATTTGATTGCTTATAGGAGTGTTATATTTCAGTCGTAAAAAAGCAATGTAAGAATGTTTTTGACTGACGGTATTGTCGTATTCGTAATTTATCACAAAAATTTTGTATGAAAAATCAGGGGTCTATAAATGCTCATAGGTTTTAATATATCTAAAGACTTACTGCCATACAGTTTCGCTTATCTATGCCTAACGGGATAGTCAGAGTAGTGAGACTCGAAGGCCACGCTTTCAAATGGGACGTAGCCGCTAAAGTTACTAAAAGAATGGAGAATATGGACATTCAGATATATAAGGAGCTTAAAAGATAGTTACAGGTTGCTAGTATGGCGCAGCATAGAGCACTTATTCTAATATCCCATACACCTTGTACTACCTATGTCTGACGAAATAAATAAATGATTGATGATTGATTGATGATAGTCCATCGCCTATGAATGATGTGACGTCGCCATTATAATGAAGGAATCCCCAGTTTGAAGCCCAATCCTATACATTATAAGGATTAGTATTTTGAAACACTAATGAAATATCTCTATCTTTTATGTAATCCAGCTGACAAACACTGAATAATGTTATAAAAAACTATACAGATTAGAATAGACTATATCAAATGGACTATTAGTCAATTATCACATATTTTATAGTGACGCACTTCGACCAGATTGCGGACCTCCTTAAAAAGGGAGATATAAAAGCACCCATAACCGAAGAGCATGTATGAAGAGAGTGATGAGTGTAGAGGAAGCAAGAGAGATCTGTAAGGATCGTAGCAGGTGGAAATGGCTAGTCTCTGCCTACCCCTACGGAAAAAAGGCGTGACAATATGTATATATGTTATGTACAGAGTCTGTACATAGGAGATATTTAAGAAAATAACCTAAGTACTAAAGACACAGGTTTACAGTTTATACTATAAGCCACTTTAATAGATATCTAAATAATACAAACAAGAAATTAGCATCTCAAATTAATTCTAGTTCAATTTGTCTGAGAATTAATCCCGGATGGAACTCGGTAAGACACGCTGAACTAAACGCTAGGGCTGAAATAGCTATTGTTTAAATGGAAAACGATTTGACCCTATTCCATTGACTTATATATTGCAGTTGCTAGCCGTGCCCCGGAGCTTCCTCCCGTAGGAATTTCGTGATAAAAAGTACCCTATGTGCTATTTCCGGTATTTTTCTACCCGTATACGATTATCATTGAAATCCGTCCAGTAAATTTTGCGTGATTGAGTAAGAAATATCCTCACAAACTGACATCCAAACTTTCGCATTTATAATTTTAGTAGGATAATAACAGCCCTGGATTCATGAAGTGGTCGCCATGTCCGAAAACGGTCGGAAAAAATCATTATTAATCCTAAATCCTAACTAATATTATAAATGCGAAAGTGAGTTTGTTTGTTTGTTTGTTTGTTTGTTACCTCTTCACGGTTTATCTACTGAACCAATCTTCCTGAAATTTCGCATACACATAGCTGGAAGTACGGAGAAGGACATAGGGTACCTTTCATCCAGGGAAAAAGCACTGTTCCCGTGGGAAATTCACGCGGACGAAGCCGCGGGCGAAAGCTAGTAATATTATAAATGCGAAAGTGAGTTTGTTTGTTACCTCTTCACGCTTTATCTACTGAACCAATCTTGCTGAAATTTCGCATACATAGTTATTAGTACTGCGAAGGACATAGGGTACCTTTAATCCCGGGAAAAAGCGCACTGTTCCAGTGGGAAATTCACGCGGCGTTATAGGTATAAACGTTTTTGCAATTTCAATTTCGAAAATATTTTTTTAAATCCAAAACCAAACGTGGCGTTTAAAAATGACTTTAATTTAAACTGTCTGTAATGTAAGCTTGTTAAGAATTTATTCCTGTAAAAGAGAAATTTCCGTACGGATCGTTAACGAGCTTAATTCAAGGGAAAATCAGCTAACGGAACAAGAATTCCCGAAACACATAAGTGCCGCATTAAAGGAACTAATTACTAGAAGAGAAACTTAATACTATCTTAGAATATGCAAAATGTACTGTATAATGAACATAATATACCTACTATTATAAAGGCTAAGGGAATTCAAAGTTCATACTAATGAAAGGCCGCCAGAAAAGCGTATAAAAAACTAGCTGTTTCCCGCGCCTTCGCCCGCGCGAGTTTCGCTTAGATGAAAAATCTTTTTATGTTCCAAACCGTTTCTGATGTTTCAGATTATCGATTTTTAGTTTTTACTTGCTTTCGCTTGCGGCTTCGCTCGCGTGAAATTCCCACGGGAACAGTCCTTATTCCCGGGATGAAAGGTACCCTATGTCCTTCTCCATACTTCCAGCTATGTGTATGCGAAATTTCAGAAAGATTGGTTCAGTAGAAAAAGCGTGAAGAGGTAACAAAAAACAAACCAACAAACAAACAAACTCACTTTCGCATTTATAATATTAGTTAGGATTAGGTTTAGGATGTTCTTATTTTCTACGCTTTTCTGGCGTTTATCTTCATCATCACTAACAACAGCCTTCCGTGACCCACAGCTGGGTATAGACCTTTGTTCGTCTACGACAACCTTCAAAGTCATTTTTTTTTATTGAAACTTGGCCTTCAAAGAAGGCTCTTTTCACGTCGATAACTAATTATTTAATCATAATATATTATGTCTCAAAGCTACAAACTACTAGCATTTCGGAACGACCACTGCTGAGAAGAAATGCCGAAAGAAACTCATGAAACAGTCTTCTCTGTCCTAGGCCATCCTACTCCAGTTATTGGCAGCAATATTCTTAACATCGTCAACCCATCTTACATCTTCACGCAAAATCTACTGGACTGACTTTGATTAAATTAGTATAGGCATAGAAAAATACCAGAAATAGCACATAAGGTAATTTTTATCTTAAAACTCCCATGGGAGCGAAGCCATGGGACTCAAATTTTTCATAAATACAACAGTGACATAGACGTATACAGTAAATAAAAAAATTCATTGAAATTCAATAAAGAGGTTTCTTTTTTAATATTGTCTTTGTTTCTAGAGCAAACAGCAGAGGCGAGCGAAATGAAATGATAAAATATTGGAGGCATAGACTAGAACGATAAACAAGGGCCTCAGTACAATAATGGAACATTCTTCAATGCTTTATTATAAAAGCAAATAACTATTTGTCCTAAGACAATAATGGAACATTCTTCAATGCTTTATTACAACTAACTATTTTCAATAGTAATATTACTATCAAATAAACATAGAATCTAACTTCGAATTAAAAGTAAAAACAAAGGACTCAATCTTCATAAACAAATTGAAATTATTACTTATCTCGAAAGCATAATTACAGAGAAATAAAGATTACTCTGTCGAAGAGTTTTTAAATAACAAGATATCATATGGTTGAAAATGTCTCAATCTGAAGTTGATCTCATTTAATTGACGGAGCGAGCGAAGCGAGCGAGGGCTATAATTCAAGTTGGGGCGAAAACACATTGTTTGTATGTATGTATATATGTTTATTCCGCGATAACTCTCGAACCGTTGAATTAATTTCGATGATATTAAGAATACGTGAAACCACTAGTTCGTTGCGCAACAAAATCGGTTCAGCTATTTTTGAGATATACGCATATTTTTTTAATGCACTCATAATTGCGAGGTCTAGATTCGCGGCGAACCACTAGTTTTAATTTATTTTAGACAAATTTGACTTTAAAATTTTGATAAAATAAATTTAATTTTGAAGATATCATTTTAATTAGTTTTGAATTTAATTTAATTTTGCTACACCCACACTGAATACATGTTTAACTGCACATTTTTTTGTCATCTTTATGTTTAAGTTTTGCAAATAAATGAATTATTATGAACTAGCTTTTGCCCGCGGCTTCGCCCGTGTGAATTTCCCACGGGAACAGTGCTTTTTCCCGGGATGAAAGGTACCCTTCTCCGTACTTCCAGCTATGTGTATGCGAAATTTCAGAAAGATTAGTTCAGTAGATGAAGCGTGAAGAGGTAACAAACAAACAATCTCACTTTCGCATTTATAATATTAGGATTATGAATGAGGGTCTAGAACGTTGGCTGCAATTTTGATTCATGTATAGAATCACAAAATAATAGGTAATTTAAAAATATCTCAATTAACGTAAATAACCCTCATTATACGTATTTAACATTTTAAAAATAAATTATTTAATAAACTAAAGTTATTATCAGATCACAATTCAGATGCAATACAAAGAACACTTTATTTCAAAGTAAGGATAAAAGACAGGAAATTTAAAGAAATACTACCCCATATTTACATAACTAAAGGAAGCTGAAAGCAAGCCTTCTTAAAAATGCACATTTTTGCATTGAAATTTTCAGTACACTTCAACGAGTATTCGATTTAAATATTTTACATTACATCGGTTGGCTGTATAGTTGAGCATTTTTATAGAAATAATGCAAAAGAATGTGAAATAGTTGTTTACTAGTTGCCTCTGGGATTCGCCTGTATGGGAATTTTGGGAATAAATGATACATAAGAAACGTATCTACTTTAATACGCAAACTATGCCAGTCACGTAAGTACATTGAGCTTATAATTTTTTGTGAGTAATTCAAATTAATTTATTTTCATTACTAAATGCCGGCGACACTTTGGTGTTGCAGTTGTCCATAGGCAGCGGCGATCGCTTACCATCAGGTGAGCCGCTTGCTCGTTTGCCGCCCTATGTAATTAAAAAAATCAAATTTGATTTTGTGTCAAAAAATCCCCCATGAAATTTATAGATACCTACCATAATAATTAGTTAATATGTGTATAATTGTATGTGTTAATACATTATAGAATATTCTATTCTATAAATATATAGATACGTTACTTCGTGAGTAAATCTGAGACGCGCTTGACATACATTTAATATCTGATAATATTTTTAATTTTATAATTACAACGAAGAAAAAAATATATTTTAAAGATCACTTAAGGTCAGTGAATTCGCGACTAAATGACTTTACGCGTGTTTCTCATTAAGGAAACTTTGTGATCACTTCGATAATCGTCAAACTTGGTTTTTATCGACTTTTAATAGTACATAATATCTCGATGTCTTTAAAGATTATGTTTGATTTAAGACTAAACCCATGTCTTTACTTTGAATTATACAATCTGAGGTTGTCGTTATGTTATGGACTGTCTTCGAGCAACAAGGACTTCCGCGCGCTGTCCGTAAGGAGTCCGTGTTGCTCTATGTGGACTGTACATGTCCTGTCCAGTTGCTTATCTGTCCTCCTGAGAATCTGTCCAGTTGAGAATCCGTCCAGTTGCGAATCTGTCCACTTGCTACGAAAGCGTACTTTTGTTAACAATTTAGTTAGTAACGCACTACGCACTTGCGTATCTACAACACAAGAAACACCTACAACACAAGTCTCGAACTTATTCAATCTATGTGGTTTATCCGTATATATTTATTTCTTTATCTACGACTAAAAAGAATTATTTATTCGTCGGAAAAACATGTTATATAGATTAATGATAGACCATCTATATCTATCTTGTGTCAATAGATGTAAATTCACAAATCTAGAAGGATTACGCACGAGCGCGCGAAACCTATGATTAATATTTGAGATATAAGTATGTTCTTTGTATGTTCTTTGTGTGTTCTTTGTGTGTTCTTTGTATGTTCTTTGTATGTTCTTTATATGTTCTTTGTATGTTCTGTTCTGTAAATGGTGCAATAAAGTGTTGATCTATCTATGTATATACTTGAGGCTTTTACTCGCGGTTCCACCCGTGTAACTTACACACCGAACATTTCTCATAACCCGCCCAGACCATTGGTGAAAACCAAATAAAATTCCGTTCAGTCGTTTTTGAGTTTATCCCAAACAGATAAACAGACGAGGCGGGGAACTTTCGTTTGCCTTTTTTGATATACATTGCTTATTTTGTAAGGGAGATATGCCTTGATACAAGACAATACTGCGCAATGTACGTCGAAATTGAAACAATGTGTTATATCGACAGTCATCAATCGTCGTCTTCTTGAATTACTACTAGATCAAAACTAGTAAAAACTAAAGGCTTGTCACATATTATAAGGCCTTTATAAGGCTGCCTTATTCCCTAGTTGTATTATTTTTTTCTTGATTGACTTTCGCTACGAAGTTCTACGAGGCTAAGAGGTAGAGTCCGCCGGCTACGACGTGCTACGACGTGCTACAACGTGCTACGATATACTACGACAGCCTACGAGCAATGGTGAAACGAAAAACTGTATCACTGTATTGTATTTTACGGGTAGTAAAACTTTTACAAATCCTAACTAATATTATACTAGTGATTCGCTGCGAACTTAGACCTCGCAAATATTATTTTAAAAACATGCGTATATCTCAAATACGGCTGAACCGATTTTATTGCGCAATGAACTTGAAAAATCTATGGACAGTTATACGTATTTTTTCATCGATCGAAATTAATTCAACGGTTCGAGAGTTATCGTGGAACAAACATACATGTATGTATATACATACAAACAATGTGTGTTTTCCCCCCAACTTGATTATAGCCCTCGCTCACTTTAACTCGCTTGGTCAAAAAGCAAAAGTGAGTTTGTTTGTTAAGAGTACCTCTTCACGCTTTATCTATTGAACCAATCTTCCTGAATTTTTGCATACACATAGTTAGAAGTACTGAGAAGGACATAAGGTACTTTTCATCCGGAAAAAGCACTGTTCCCGTGGGAAATTCACGCGGGCGAAGCCACGGGCAAAAGCTAGTTAATTAATACTTTTAGAATACAAATAAATAACATTTTAATGGACACTATTAAATACATAAAAATAAGTTAGATTGCCGTCTAGTGTCCATCACACTAACCATTTAAGTTGAATGATAAGCTATTCCACATAGGATCAATGAAGGATAGATTAAAAAATTAAATGAACTTAACATTAAAACTGTTTGATATTTTAAATATTTTAAATTGTTACTTTTTTAAAGATTTCTTACTGCAGGTCTTCAAATCGACGAAAATACAACACTTTCTAAAAAAGATTTTATTTTTAAAAATTTATTTTATTTATGTTTGCTACTTTGGACAGAAGAGGGTTGAATCTTTTAAGACGATGCTGATAAAGATTTTTTTTTTATTAAAAATGGATTTGCTCTTGACCTTCCTGCCAGAGGACAGAGATAAGGTCTACGGTGTAGCGAGCTTACCCGGAAGCAGACTATTCATGTTTTTTTTATTTTTATTTATTTATACTGTCTAAGAAATAATAAATGTTTATTTAATGACACGGGCAGGAGAAAGATATGGGCGCTTCCTATGTGTATATTATAATTATGTCCTTTACTAGATAAAACTATAAAAATAGAGTACCTACTCAAAAATATAAAATTTGATATAATGGATACACATAACAATATTTTTTTAAATATTGTTTAAAAATACGTTGTTATATTATTAGAACTTCAAAAATTGTAGGAATATATTGTACATAGGAATGAAGTGGCCTCGAGAATATCCTTACATTATCAGAAAACAATAATATTTGAAAATATTTTAACAAGAATAATAATAATAATTTAACAATATTTAACAAGATTTAAAAAAAAATTCAATCGAGATTTAAAAAAAAATAGAGAATAATTTACCTTTAGCAATTTTCCTTAGTCACAGGAACAATCTTCACTTTGTTAATAAAAAACAGTACACTGAACTGTCACTTCAATTAATTTTAATACAAATTATTTATAAACTAATTTAATATTCAATCATTTCATTTGTCATTTCACACACAAAAACACCATTATAACTGTTATCTAATCCAAATATCACTGTCCGAAAACAAAACGAAAATTATTTAAAAACTTAACAGCACATTCTAAATTCAAAATTAAAATCGCGATCTTCCATTGCGGGCGAAATAGGCACACGCGTCTCAACTAGAAGGGGAATCGAAACGCACTGGGGTGTTTGACGGAGAGTGTGCGAGAGGGACAGAGCTATACCAAGGGATAGCTGAAATCTATATGGAGTTTATAACTGGCCGCAAAAATACTACGGCATGTCCCGTTTGGATGTTTTACTATGGATGGACTTTTGCCAAAAGCCGTGCAATTAATTGCCTGGGATTTTTTACAAGATTAAGCTAATGGCAATGAAAAACAAATGAATGGAGGAACGGGAAGAATGAATTTGTGATTTTATGAAGTGTAAATTTTTGCTCTCATTCTTAATTCTTTTGGGATAGCCTTGGGCATAGTTCAAAGGTCATTCAGGAGGATAAAATAAAATAAAACAGAAATCAGCGAACTAGGACGCTGTTATAGGGCTAGATAATCGCTGAAAAAAATATAAGCTGTACTATATTTAGTTTTTAAGTTTGGTTTCCTATGGGGATATAAATAAGTTACTTACATATAAAAAAAACAATCATCTGTTGGTTTAGTATAAAGGAACAAATCAGATTCAGAAAATCCGCACAAAATCACGCAAAATCCATTTCATAGTTCCTGAGAAAAAAGGATATAGAGAGACAAATCCAACTACCGAATTCTTATTTCCTTCGTAACTTTAGAATGAATTTTATTCGGTTTTTCAACAATGCATAGAATTTCGCTGAAAATATTTTAAGCTGCCTGCATTATTGACCCATAAACTTATGATATACTGGTTTTAACCTGTATGGCGCAGTGATAAAGTCCTTGCCTCAGAATAACGGGGTTCCGGAATCGATCCCCGGTCAGGTCAAAATGGAAAATAATTAATTCCAGTTTAACCCGTAGAAAATAAGTTCATGTTTTTCATACATGATAAAAGTTTATTGATTTTGTACATCCAGTAAGAATTCGTATCTTTCTTTCTTGGTATCTACACTCATGTAAGTAATAGGTACACCTATACCACAGAATTAATATTAGTACTACGTACAGAAAGGAAACTCCTGCCCCTCCCGTAATATGGCACCCCCCGCTCCTTCCGCACTTCTCCCTCGTTCTTGTGTAACTGTGGGACGTTCGACTATGAAAACGCACACATTGACGTGTTACTGACGTGTTCACGGATATACAGTTTCGTTTGAAGTAGTAGTAGGCATATTTGACGCGCCGTTTCTATGAAGCGCCCGCCCTGTGCCTATACCTACCTAAAGTTGCTGCCAGGAAGGCGTAGAAAATAAGATCATGATGTACTTAAATTCTAGGGTCGGGCCGGGCTTTAGTCATAAAAACGATACCTATATCACTAAAAAAGGTAAAAATAACATGAAAAAAGTGGTATTACTCGGCCAGTTATTAAAACTGCGCCGATCCACTGGTTGTTAAAATACAATTCAGCTTCCCATTTCGGACGGATAATCTTGTAGGTAATTTAATTTCGACACTCGAACCACACTTCACCAATTCATTCGTTTCGAATTTCCAATACTTTTGTATTTCGAATTGAAATGTAGGTGACGTACCTACTAAAGGACCGGCTATCAAATTTTTGGTTATTCTACTTTTAAATCGACCAATGAGCGTCAAAAAGCTAGAGGTCGCATTTTGAACGGTCAACGAAACTTGTTACACGTATTTCTTTTTTTTTTTTTGTCAAGAGTTTTTTTTTCGATTGAGATGAAAATGGGAACAAAAGGGGGGAAGTTTGTGGTAGCGTTATTTATAAACGGATATCAATAATATTTGGAGGTAACATTGTTTTTGTGAAAACCCCCCTTTTTAAGGGGAAAACGGAGCTCCGTTCGCTAGGTCTACTGTTCACAGAACCACTAGTTATATTAGCACTATTAATAAATAGACCTTAATAATAATAGCATTATTATTGTTGCTCTGCTACTAATAATGTAACATTCTCTCTCTCAGCCAAAAGACGTCCACTGCTGGACAAAGGCCTCCCCCAAGGATTTCCACAACGACCGGTCCTGCGCTGCCCGCTTCCATGCGCAACCCGCGACCTTTCACCAGGTCGTCGGTCCACCGAGTGGGAGGCCTGCCAACACTACGTTTTCCGGTTCGTGGTCGCCACTCGAGAACTTTTCTGCCCCAACGGCTATCTGTTCTACGAGCTATGTGTGTAAAAATGTTAACGATCAATACACAAATATGTTCAAAATTTCTCTACAAAATTTTGAAATACCATCCCATAAAGCTAGATTTTTTTTTTAAATGAATTTTTTTTTTCTATGTCTATGAAATATCCACATCAGATTCAGAAAAGAAAGCTGTGTACATACAGACAGTAAGATCAAGGCATATTTATTGGACAAAAACCGCTTTTTGTCCAATTGCCGGTGCGACCGTAAAAATTTACTGCGTTGTGAACGCTACCTATCCCATTTTATGGGTTTCAGTCACTGATTTACATCACGCTAGATACCTGGTTGTCTAAAACGGCCATTTTGATTAATCTCAGTATTAAAAGCGTATCTTAACATTCACGTTTACAATATTAGTAGTAAGTGCTGGCACTTACCTTACCCGCTTTTTTGAACTATCATCATCATCATCAAATAAGAGCGAGCAGGGACTGGATACCGATATTTTCAAAATACCGATATTTTGAGGAAAATATCGATAACGGAATCGATAACTGACGAAAATACCAATATTTGTATCGCTATTATGGTGAACTGGTATAAAAGTATCGATAATTTTATCGATACCTAGTACTGATACCTAGGCTGCGAGGCGACGTTGCTAGATCGTGCACGTCACGTGTACCGCGGCCACCGCCGGCTGGCGCCGAGCGCAGGACGGCACGGTGTGGCAACAGCGCGCGCAAGCGCGTCGCTCGCATGAGCATTCATTTATTTGATATTTTGTTGTGGTTCTCGCGCGACCACCTACTTTTGTATGTTGTGAAAAAATTGTGCAAAATAAATAAGACTACTTTAATACGAGTATAAGAATAAATGACAAGTGTGAATTAGAAATAGAGGGTAATAATACTGACAAAGGATATAAAATTAATTTTAATGAATATGAAAAGAGAATTTCATATAGCTTTTGCCCGCGGCTTCGCCCGCGTGAATTTCACACGAGAATAGTGCTTTTTCTCGGGATGTAAGGTACACTATGTCCTTCTCCGTACTTCTAACTATGAGTATGCGCAGAGATAGACAAATTTTTAATCGGATATTTTTACTCGAATAATCATACCTACGAATAAAATTTTATCCGTGGAAATTCATCCGCAGATAATTTATACACGAATAAATCATCCGCGGATAAATTGGCCACGAATAAATTATCCGTGATATTATCCGTCATTTGAATCCATACTAATATTATAAATGCGAAAGTTTGGATGTGAGTTTGTGAGTCTGTGAGTTTGTGAGGATGTTTGTTACTCAATCACGCAAAATATACTGGACGGATTTCGATTAACTTTGGTATACGGGTAGAAAAATACCGGGAATAGCAGATAGGGTACTTTATATTCCGAAATTCCCAAGAAAGCGAAGCCCCGGGGCGTGTTAGTAACGAATAAATTACATCATTTTCATACAATCATTTTAGGTAAGTAATGCTTGTTTGTTTTTGATGTAAAACATCTGTCGTCTCGCTTCTGACAATCTATAGGAGTGATTTTGTAGTGTTAAACTTAAACTTAGGGAAGCGCCCTCCGTTTGATTAGACCAAAACGGTCGCTCAAATGGCAAATGTTTTACATCACGATGTGGATAACAAAAACCGGCGCTTCCATAAGATCAATTTTGACACTACGAAATCACTCCTACAGATTGTCAAAGCGAGAGGACAGGTGTTTTACATCAACAAATGACCAAGCCTTATTTAACCAAAACGATTGTATGAAAATGATGACGTAATTTATTCGTTATTCAAATGACGGATAATATCACGGATAATTTAATCGTGGCCAATTTACCCGCGGATGAATTTTCACGAATAAAAATTTATTCGGATAATTGCTGTAATAAAAATTTCTTCGAATAATGCCCATCTCTGAGTATGCGTAATTTCAGGAAGATTGGTTTAGTAGATAAAGCGTGTAACAAACAAACAAATAAATAAACAAACTCAATTTCGCATTTATAATATGGGTACTAATTAAACAGGCTTCTTTTTAATAGCATTATTCACCTCTAAATATATAAATTGCTTTCTAAATTACTAAGTCAGCCACAATTGATGAGCATCTGAATAAATCTATCTTAGCCACTAGTTATCTTCCAGTAAACCACTCTAATAATAACTCAGCACGGTGGTTATTTTTTAGCATCTAAATTTTTAACATGCATTCAAGCAATAAACTTCTATATTATTGATATATGGCAACAAATAGTAATTCCATTAGCTTCTAATTTTATAACTCATATACATGAATCGAATGGTACTATACGTTACTGTTTCTACATCACCCAGTTGGTTGACTGGTAGAGAAGGCCCTAGGCTTTAAGTTCGCCTTTTACTTTTTTGTAATAAAGTTAAAAATAAATAAATGAAAATAAACGGCCCTCTCTGATTGATGCAAATGGCCGGTCGCCGTCATCTGGCGCACTCGCACTGAATCGTGCGGTGGCCATTTTCACGATAAAATAATATCTATAAGAACATATAATATAACAGTAAACATATTTTGTCTGTACATTTAGTATTTTTGACTGAAATGGAAAGAGGGACACTTAAAAAGAATAATAGAAAGGAAAACATTTTTTTGGAATTTCTTGTTTGTCTGTCTGACTGTCTGTAGTACGCGTTTCACGCAAAATCTACAGGACGGATATGAATGAAACTTTTTTGTTGTATAGCTATTAAGCCTGGGCAACATATAGGCACCTGTTGAAGAACCTTAACAGTACAGCTAAACTATAAGAAATATGGAAATGGTACCTTTGCAAAAGTTTATCAATCTGACGAGCATTTTCTGTTGACTTATAAAAATCGAAGATCAGGATCATCTGATGAAGATTTCCAAGAGACCAGCTACTCTATAAAATAAAGGGAAATGGGACCTTAGCAAAAGTCGTTCAATCCGATGAGCATTTTCTACTGACGTATAAATAGACAGGACACGGGATAGGACAAAGAGGGACTCGGGGTGGGAGTGGCGGTACACGGGAAATTGTAGATAACGAGCAGATGAACATCGTTTATTGAAAGAAATATCACTTTTGATTCATTTTATCACCGCGACTGTACTACGAGTACCTAATATATTTCCGCCGGACACTGGATAACCAAATGGATGAAATTTTGAGTACTGGAGTTAAGATTACTACAGTTTGGAACACAAAAAGATTTTTCATCTAAGCAGAAACTCACGCGGGCGATGCCACGGGCAACAGCTAGTATGATCTATTATTTCACACGCTGAGATAATAATATATGATGTTGTAAATTGAAGTTTCAATTTGATTATTTTGAGGAGCTAGTTTTGAAGCTGTAAAATGTAAAATGGTTATAAGTTGTAAAATCTGTGGCTAAATTAGTAAATTACGTGGCAATTTACAAATTAGAAAGACAAGTTAAAATAACCGTTGATCTTTAATTGACGCTTACTTTAAAATATTAAATGGGCGTTGTAAAAAAGACGAATAAAGATATATAGATATAGAGGCTAAAGCATTTCCCCGTTGCTTAGTTATAAAAAAAGAGAAGGTTGATCACGGGGCCAAATAAAAATTCTGTGGCTGGACTTATTATTTCTCTTATAATATTAGTTAGGATTAGGATTAAATCATTTGGATGAAGATAAAAGAGAAGAAATTGAGTCGTTAATTCATGAATATACATCAGTTTTTGCTAAAAATAAATATGATATAGGAACTGTGATCAGACACGAAGCTAGAATAGATTTATTGGTAGACAGATATTGCAGTAAAAGAACTTACAGATGAATGGTAGAAGCTAAAAAATAAATAGAACAACAAATAGCAAAACTATTAGATAAAGTTGATAGAAGAATTTTATAGTCCATTTGCAGCACCTGTAACTTGGGCATTTAAAAAGGACAACAGAAAGTCGAGATTGTGTATAGATTTCAGAGATTTAAATAAAATAGTAGTACCGCAAGCTCAACCTTTTCCATTGAATAATGATGTAATGGCTAAAACCAGGAATTGTAATTTTTTTTAACGTTGGACATAAATTCTTTATTTTGGTCTATACCCTTGAGAATAGAAGATAGGAAAAAGACAGGATTCGTTACAAAGGAAGGACATTTTCAATGGAAGTGACTGCCATTCATTTGGATAAAAAACTTCTCCAGAAAATTTTCAAACAATTTTGATTAATATATTAAGAGAGTTTAAATTAACGGATTTTGCAGTAGATTACATAGATGATATATATATATATTTTTTCTAAAACATTTGATGAACATATTGATCATTTGAATCAATTATTAGAAGCTATGAAAAGAACGATTTAGATTAAAATTTACAAAATGGACCTTTGGATCAGATTCAGTAAAATATTTAGGACATAATATATTTCAAAATAATAGCGTTAGACCATTAAAAGATAATTTGGTTTCCATAAATAACTTTTCTGTTCTCAACAAATGTGCGACAATTTCTGGGAAAAATAAATGTTTAACATGAATATATTCCAAGAAGTACTATTATATTAGACTCATTGAATAATTTGCTCAGAATGAAACAGAAATTTATTTGGACTGATGAATATCAAAAATCTTTAGAAACTGTAAAAAATCTCTTATGTTCTCAACGAATTTTAGAAGTTTTTGATCAAGATTTGCCATTTAACGTATATACTGATGCGTACATAGAAGGAATTGGTGCAATTTTTGAAACGAGTACAGCCTGGTAAAGAAAAACCTGTAGCTTATTTTTCAAAAAAATTTAACACTGCTTAGAAAAAGAAGAAGGCTATTTATTTAGAATCTTTAGCCATTAGAGAAGCCGGTTCCGGCAACACACGTGAGTATCCGTATTCAGACTATTTCTCACGTTAATTTTAATCAAATTATTAAAAAGCCGTGAGATATTGGCTGATAGGTAAATCATTTACGGTTTATACCTTTGGAAAATATGAATTTAAAATCAAAAACTGACGAAAAACTAGGAGATGTATCATGCTATTTATCAAAGTATAACTTTAATATAAAATATGCACCTGGAAAAAAAAATTAGAGGCTGATTGTCTCAGTAGAAATCCAGTATTAAGTCAGATGAAATCGAAGATGAGCAATTAAAAATTATGATTTTCATTAATTTACAAGATATTTCTATGAATCAAGTAAAAAACGACGAAGTTCAAAATAATAAAAACAAGTTTATACTTATATTTGAAAAAGGTGGAAACAAACGAGAAAATAATAATATCTGAAGAGTTCAGTTTGAGACTTTTAAAAAAGATACATTAAAATATATGTCATATTGGAATTAGACAAATGCAGAAGATGGTTAGTTCAATCAATTTAGTGGAAAATTTGACCATAAATATCAGGAAGATCTGTAGGAATCTGATGTGAGATTTGTATCCTAATTCTTATAATATTATAAATGCGAAAGATAGGATGTGAGTTTGTGAGGATGTTTGTTACTCAATCACGCAAAATCTACTAGATGGATTTCGATGAAATTTGGTATACGGGTAGAAAAATACCGAGAATAGCACATAGGGTACTTTTTATGAAAAAATTCTCACGGAAGCGAAGCCCCGGGGCGTGGCTAGTCAAAAATAAATCAAGAGGACAAAACAAATTTGAAAGTATGTCTCATTTAGGTCCAGTAAACAGACCATAGATACAATTAGTAGTTTTGGAGGCTCAAGATCTACAAAAAAATATTTACATCTATTAGTAGATCATTTTACTATTTTACTAGAGATGCTTTTATTCTGACGTCGAAAACACAGACTGCTAACGATTTTATAAAACTTGTCTTAAGAATAACAGATGCAGATAATATTGGTATAATACTTACTGATAGAATTAATTCAAATTTAAGAGACGAGGGAATTCCTCTGATATTTACAACAGTAAATTCACTATTTTCAAATGGTCTTAATGAAAGGTTGAATCAAACATTAGTCAACATTAGATGTAGAATAAATGAAATTAAAACAAAAAGAGCTTGGGCAACTAAAGCACAAGAATGTGTAAATAAATACAACGAAACTATTCACACAGTTACTGGAGTTTCACCGGATTATCTTCTATATGGTGAAGATTTTACATTATTACCTAAGGAGTAGAAGGAAAAAATCGATAATGATTTGTTGGAAGAAGGCAGATTGCATTAAAGAACACTTTAAAATCACATGATTAAAACAAAAACTCTTCGACAAAAACAGGCAAAAGTATGATTTTGAAGTTGACGATATGGTTTATGTGGAAAACGGAAACAGAGTCTAATCTTTTTCATATTACAAAACTAATTCCAGTATTAAATGAATAATGAGTAATGAATGGATGAGTGTATAAGTAAGATAAAGAAAATTTTCATAAGAAAACTTCCCGAATGGGAGTGATGTAAAAGAATATTAATCCTTTAATTTTAGGTAAGAAGGTTTCCTTTGTTCTACTCTGATCCATTGTTTGCGTATTTAATTATTGTTTCGTATAGAGAATCTCCATCGCCATACAGCGCGACAACGCCGCCAGTATAATGGGAACTTTTGAGCCAGGTACGATGCGGGGTGACCTATTAGACAATTATTTTTTTAACGAAACATGTTGCTGATACTTTTCTGTAGACTTTTTGACGAAGCATGTTGCGGATATTTTTCTGTAGTCTTTTTGACGAAGCGTGTTGCGATTATTGTTTTAATTTCTTATTACATTTATTTACGATATTGAAATTTTATTTACATTTCCAGAAAACGACGTACACAGATACAGTAAAAACTAAAAACAAAGGCACGAAAGCACACCTAAAAGGTATTTTATCGGTATTATATGGGTATTTCAGTATCGGTATCAATACTGATAATTTTGGAACTGAAATAAAATATCGGTACCAAGTATCGATCTATCGATACCAAAATATCAGTACCAAGTATTGATATATCGATACCAAAATATCGGTACCAAGTATCGATATATCGATACCAAAATATCACTACCTGTATCGATATTTCGATATCGATATTTCAAAAATATCGGTATTCCAGTCCCTGAGAGCGAGGCTCTTGTCGGTGGAGTTCCTTCCATTTTTTCTTACCATTGCCAATTGTTTTACTTCTTGATACGGCACAACGCTCACTTTTTCCTTTATTTGCCTCATGTAGCCCTGTCTTGGTCTTCCTGAGCCCCTTCTTCTTTTTACTTTTCCTAATGAAGTCATCGTGCCATATCAAGTGCCCTAACATTTTTCCGCTTCTGCTTTCAATAGTTTTAATAATGCTTCTTTTTTCTTGTATTCTATTTAAGACCTCCTCATTTGTTATTCGTTCTATTCAGCTGATTTTTTTTAATCTACACCAACACCACATCTTGAAACTTCTTTATTTCTTTCTTAGGGCGGTATTAATAAACCAAGCTCAAGACAGCTGTCAAGTGCGAACTCAGCCGATACGCACTCAAGTTATGTCACGCACTTAAGATCGTCGCTAATTAATAAACCTATATCAACGGCGTATCACTTGAGATCTCGGAACACACACAACTTCAAACTGACAAGCTGAGAATTTTGACATGGCGTATGGTGTCACACCATAGACTGAGTAAACAATAATAGACCCGGCTTAACAATCTTTATCCAAACAGTATTTATGTGAGCCGCATCAATGGGCTTTCGTAGGAGTGGAAAAAAATAAGCTCGGTTCAATAGTATTTTTGTGAAGATGCAGTACCTATCTAGTATAATATACATCTATAGTTCAGTGACAAAACAGGCGAATTAAGGGATACCTCTATTGATTCTTTAAAGTCTTAGATTTATTTATTTTTGTATTTTTGAGCATCGCAGATACAATTTAGTACTAAAGTATAAGATATGGTGAAAAATTCCATGCGAGCATGCTCGCATGGAATTTTTTCATATGAAAGTATCTTATATCCTATTTCTATATGAAAGTCTTAGATTTATTCGTATAATTTATCACGGGAAATCCTTTCATCCGTAAAATAATTGCAATTTAAAAAGTGAATTTGATGAAATTGGTGAAATATGATTTAGTGATATTTGATATGGTGTAAAAAAAAAATCTATGTCTAGTGATTTATCTTAAAATCTGGCGTAGGTTTCATCTTGAAACGCTACTTAGAACCAAAGATATTAACAAAAGCAAATTACGCGCAGACGAAGTCGCGGTAGTATTGAAATGAAAAAACTCAAAAAGTTGGCCGTCACAGGACGCCCGACAGATGTAAAACATCTGAGTATCGTAGCATTTGCCGTCACGGCATTCGAGTCATTTTACTGCCTAGTTCAAAAAATTCTATTGTTATAGGTACATTTTGGATTCAAGAAAAATAGAAAAACAGCTAATCCCGAAGGAAAATATATTTCCGCGGAAACAATCCATTGTGCTATAAATAACGTAGACAACAGAAAAACTACTTATGTGTCATTGAGTATATATCATTTAGATGCATGATGTCTTTAAGTTACTTAGTTGTGCGATTTGATTAAGCGCGAGATTTTATGTTATTACAAATTAGACCGAGCTTTCTCTCGATTTTTGTTACCGGAATTGCCATAAAAAAATATATAATAGATAGGTCATTTCTTAAAACATGCATAATAGCATCTAGTTTTATATTCCTTAAAAAGTAACCTTATCGCAATTCAATTCCGATAAAAAAAAAATATTTGTCACTTTGGTTATAGAATGGATCAACAGTAATTTAAATCATTTAGGTCGGAAATTTCTTTTGAATCTCTTATTATCTGAATGCTGAAATTGGTTTTATTTGGCAGAAAATATTGTACAGTATTGTTCGCTAAAGTGTATTGAATGGGAAGAATGGGAAAAATGGGAATACATTTCTTTCGGGTTTACGTTTAGTTTCTTGGATCATTTTCTTAAGTCTATTTGTATACAAGTGGTCGTAATGACAGCTTGTTTGAAAAATGTTCAGTGCAATCTAGGAGTTGTATTGTAAGTCACATAAGGGCCAGACATTGATAAGGGCTTTTCTTATCTATCCAACAACCCTTATTTCAAACATTTAAGTACTATTTGTTTTTTAGTTTTCCTTAAGATTGTTATGTAGGGAGTATTTTGAGACAAATCTGAGTTTTATTAAATGCCACTGAAAGGATATATTTTAAAATTGAATTTCTGTTTTTTACCCAGAATGCCAAAAAAAGAGTGCGGAGTGCTGAAAGGTTTTTCAGGGTTCATGTTTGAATGTGAGTTTTTATACTTACCTCCATAATTTCTAATTGCATTGACAGATATAGATGTGTGAAGTATCCTTAGATTCCATAAGTATGGAGATTCCACGCCTAAGGGGGGAGAAATGGTTGAAAAAAAGTTCACACGGGCAAAGCTGAGGGCCAAAAACTAGTAATTTATAAAAAGACATGGATGGTAAATCTCTTTGCCTAATTATTTTATTCTCTGCGGTATTGACCCTATGGTAATCAAACAATCGATACGTGGGAATGGAATGTATCCGAATATGACAGGTTGTATGAAAGAATTATCATGATGTGTGTAGCCGAACGTTTGAGAATGAGGAGGACGGATGATGCGAGAGAGAAAGAAGACGGATGCGAGACAGATTCAGTTTAGTATAAGATTAAGATGAAGACGCTGCAAGTTGTACGATTTAACATTTTTAATTTTTTTTTTTTTTTTTTTTTTTTTTTTTTTTTTTAAAAGTGGTGAAAAATAAACACTGTCAAGAATATTTCTGGCCGTTTCGCTTTGTTCCCTGATCCCACAGATATATATAAAACTAGCTTTTGCCCGCGGCTTCGCCCGCGTGAATTTCCCACGGGAACAGTGCTTTTTCCCGGGATAAAAAGTAGCCTATGTGCTATTCCAGGTCATTATCTACCTCTGTACCAAATTTCATCGAAATCCGTCCAGTAGATTTTGCGTGATTGAGTAACAAACATCCTCACAAACTCACAAACTCACAAATTCACAAACTCACAAGCTCACAAACTCACATCCAAACTTTCGCATTTATAATATTAGTATGGATTCTTACCTTACTGCTGACAGACAACGCACAGCTAAAACTACTGGGCTAACACGGTGAAACTTGGCATGTAGGTTCTATAGGGAGTGTAGCGAAGAATTAAGAGAGGATTTCCTGAAATTCCCACAGGAACGAAGTCCCAGACCCATGCTAATCGAAAGTATAAAAATAAAGATCCCTACATATTTATTCCATTCGACGATGCTGACAACTTATCAAGCTTATAAGCGCCCTTATCTCACTAATATTGCTGCCTACAAATGCTGCCTACAAATGCTAAGAATTAATGCGAAGTTTTCCGAGAATAGATTATTATGATATGAGCTTTTCGTTATGCTTTTATGTAATTATACTGAAACAAACTATAGTAGATACAATTATTGAAATACTTTTTAATACTTATAAATTATGTTTATCTACACTCATGTCAGAGAAAATATTCGAATTACGAATTTGAAGATGGTTTTATCATGGAAGTAGTAAGACTATTGCACTTCCATGGGTTTTATAAAAGACGTACTTTATAAACTCACATATATAAATTAAAAAATAATAAAAGTCATTATAGTATCGCCATGCATTCACATTAATTTATTAAATTAGGCTATGGTTTTAGGCTGAATGTAAAAAAGAGGCGCAATGCATGGTGCATGACATGCGCAGTTTGAAGTTGTGTAAAAAAGTAGGAGTGCACGCATTCGTAGTTCAGCTTAATTTCCCGCTATAAAATTTTTTCTTCAGTAAACCTTAGCTACTTTGTTTAATTTTAAATTATTCCTATGAGTGAAGATAAAGTAGTGTATGCAACTGTACATAATTCGTAGGCATTAAAACACCTCGTGTGTGATGTTATTATGAAACTCGCTCTTTCGGCTCGTTTCATAAAAACCACACTCATGTTTTAATGCCTCTCGATATGTATCAGTTGCATAAACTAGCTCCTATTTTTACAAGCTTTTGCGATAATAATAAGAGTTTGTCGCATAGCTGTATGATTTGTAAAACTCCCTTTTTCGATACATCGTTTAATGACAAAAGTCGGAATATGTCAAAGTCTGGAAATGTCATTTAGTTAGATTAACTAAACGCACATAATACGGCCAAGTGCGAGTTGAACTCGCGTGGAGAGGGTTGTTCGGCACAATGCCAATTGCCATAGGTTTTTCTGTAACCTACAAGCAGTGAATTAATTGGTTACTTCCCGATTTAAATATAAATTTCACAAAAAGCGATTGCTTCTAGTTAGCTCATCTCAATTCTAGATTCTTATGCAGTATTCACAAGACATAACAAATTGATGATGTTATTGCTTTTTGACGCTAAATCATAAATTCTAAATGCTTTATTAGACGCGTCGTTAAAAGAATAATAGCCGAGTGTTGCCATCTATCAGTATAAACCCGAATCGAGTTTATGTAGGCCATGCTTATATAATCTGTGGCTCTGCCTATAAAACAATGAGGTGTTGCCATTAAATTAACTTGATCTCACCTTTCCGGTTCCCCTGTAAGAAATGGTTTTACTGTTTTCATTTTATTGATGAATATTTTTGGAGAATTATGTAGCTACCATCTATTACTGTTTTAGTTTTTAAGCATATATTTTCCGTGTGAGGCATAAAATATTTAATCTGTTCTTGTTTGTAGTATCTTCCCTTTATTGTACTTCTCTCTCTCTCTCAGCCGAAAAGACGTCCACTGCTGGACAAAGGCCTCCCCAAGGATTTCCCAACACACGACCGGTCCTGCGCTGCCCGCATCCGTATCAGGTATTAAGGTGTTTGTAATATATTGGGTAAAACTAAACGCAGGCGTTTCCTGTTATCGCCGCCAGGCGTTTTGGGGTTCTCACATTGCGCGCGTGTAACATGGGTCGCAGAACGGTCGCCATTGTCCTATGCGATATCGGTTTGATTTTTAATACGCGAGAGGTCCCGCGTTCTTTGATTGCTAATTAGCTTGAGGTTGTATTTGTGAATTTCTGTTTGTTGGGGCCAAATAACTATTGAACTTTGTGTTTGTGTACCCGTCATTGTGACTTTCTCCTGTGGGATGTGACGCGTGGCTGCTCCGCTCACATCTATCTGTTGCCGAGCCAATCCTTCGGGAAGAAATCTATTTATTTGTTCTGGGGAACTTGAGAATCCTCATGGGTTAGGTAGGGTGATTAGGAATTCCCCCTTCCCGAAGACACTCAAGTTTGGATCCGAAGAGAAAGAAGATTTAGTTTGGTAAAGTGGTTTTCAATTGTAGTTGAATTTATAGGTTAGGTTATTATATAGGGCCCCTGTAGCTCCCTTCATAAGCTACGGTGGTAGCAGACTGCAAGTTAAGTTAGTTAGGTTTTAGTCGGGCAAAGCGATGGTGCCGCGTGGAGATTTTTCCCGGTACTTATTTTTACCGGTGGTTTTTTCCCGGTGAAGTTCCGGTACAGAATTCTTCCCGCCGCTTCGTTTGTCCGGATTCGCTCTGCGCACATTTTCTGGCAGCAGAGCGTAGTTGCTCTGCACATTTTCTGGTAGCAGAGCGTAGTTTATCTACCCTCTATGTGTTCGTTTGTAAAAAATAATTAATTGTTTGTAAAAATTATTAGATTTTTCTTAGTTTGTTTGTATAAGAATATTTGTAACCTTTTTTGTATTTGTTTGCGGTTTGTACCCCAGCTTGCGATTCCGGAGTTTGTTGCCATTCTCATACCTACCGCGGTTTTTCGTGTTGTTGCTACCGATCTTGTTCTTTATTTACCTTTTTATCTTTTTCTTATTTGTTTGTTTGTTTGGCTGAAACTTGACGCGATGGCGAAGGCCTCCAATGCTAGCGCGACACTCGCCAACGAATTGAGATGGTTTGTGACGGCCGGAGGACTCCTGTCCCGGAAGGACAGGGAGGGCGCCATACTGCTAAGAGCGGATCACCTCCACTCACGATTGAACAACGCCTGGCAGGAAGCGGCCATGGCGGCGCTTTTACCGAAGCCGACCTTTACCCCGGAGGTCTACGCAGGTCACGTGGCGGACCTGGACCAGATCCTGAGTCTGCGCGATGACATCGTGGTATTGGCGGCGGCCGCAATAAGGGAGCGACAGACAGGCTGGCGGACCAGCCTACCTCGCACCACACCTGTTAGACAGGAAAGGACCTAGCGTGTTACTGGTCGGCTCCCCACCCTTCAGCTGTCTGCCACTTTGGGGGTAGGATGGAGGGAGTGGGTGGCATATAAAAATATGTTTGAGTCCCTGGTCGTAGCACTGACCCCAGGATTTGTCGAAAGGCCCAGAAGATGGCCTACCTCCTCTCCCACTCTTGAGGGTGAAAGCGCGGTCAGCTCATCCAGCACCTCCGGGTGGAGGACGACCAGTACGATACGGCTTGGGAGTTATTGAACTCCCCGCTACCAAAATTTACGTTTGTTAGCTTGGAGTGCGCACGCCGCACAGTTGATGGCCCTGCCCAAGGTGGCCAACAGGCACAGTTGCGCCTGCCACCATTGCTCACGCCCGTTACAGTGGCCTGTAACGCGCTCCGCACACTGGGGCTGCCGGTGGACCAATGGTCCTTTTTGCTGGTGCACATTGTATTGGGCAAATTGCCCAATGACATACGCTCGCGATTTGAGCGCGAGAATGCGGAACGGGATAGCACCACCCTACCAACATTCACTGACTTGGTGAAGTTTTTGGAGTTTGAGGCACGGGCTGCTGAGAATACCATGACGGACTCAGCGCCATCCAGAGCGCCTGAACGTAGGCCCTTGGAACCCTCATGGCGAGGGGAGGCCTCCAACAGGGACGGCAACCGCCACCGCGTGGAAGCTGGTGCGCGGGTTGCACACACGGGCAGCAGTCGCCTGAGGGGACGCGGACTGCCTGCAATGTGGTCGGATGGGCCACAGCCTGCTGCAATGCAGGGACTGGCAGGGACTGCCAGTACAAGATCGGCGCCGCATGGCAAAGCGGCATGAACTTTGCTTTTATTGTTTGGGCGGGTCACTATGCACGTGACTTTGTCCCAGTGCCATACCATGCATGTGCATGCCGTGGGCGGCACCACGCGATGCTTTGCATGAACCGCAACAGGGGATGGCACCCGGATGTTGAGGCAGGGGTCCCCTATGGGGCAGGGGGGCGCTCCTGCGCGAAAGCCCTCCACCACCGGACGGAGGACGCGGCTTCGCTTCGTCGCACCCCCTCGGGAGGGGGTCGCGTACCTGCGCGGGTCTTGGCGGACCGGGACCACGCGCCCCAAGGTCATGGCCAGTATGTAGCTGGCCAGGCCCCGGATAGGGCCCCCATGGGCGGGGGCCCTAGATCGGACGGGAGAGTGGGGACACCCCACTCCACGCGGGTTACCACCTACCCCACCACATGCAGCCTGCAGGCGGTTTTCTCCGCCTGCTGCACGAGTACCTCTACGGCTGGAGTACCACCCGCACCGTACCAAAGGGTATGGCCGGGCCGCGGGTTATGCCCCCTCAGATGGGGATGTGCACTCGCCCGACATATTATCCGGGTCAGTGGCGCCCCCTGGTTTGGAGAGAGTGGGGAGCCCGTAACTAGCTTGCTCCCTTGCTGGGACAGAGCCGCGGACGGTTCTGCTCCCTACCGCGGTGGTCCGCGTATGGGGTCGTGGGGAAGCCATTGAATTTGAGAGCTCTGTTGGACTCAGGGGCTCAAAGCAGTTTGGTTACCACTCGAGTGGCACGCCAGTTAGGTTTAGTCGTGGAAGAACTTTCGCCTGTGCCACTTCTTGGAGTTGGTGGCATACCAAGTGAAGTGCAACTGACGGGCTTCAGACACTTGTCACCTTTTCTTCGCTGAAAGTCCTCCCACAATGAGGATCACGACTTCGGCTATGGTAATGGATCACCATTGCGGGTTGGCACCCCTCGACAGACATACCGCCGGGTGTGTTGTCTTTTGGTTTCGGGTCTGGATTTGGCCGACCCCTTTGTCTTTCATCCCGGCCCCAGTGGACTTGCTCCTGGGCTCGGACGTATTGGGTTGGATTTTGTTGGGTACACAGAAGGCTCTGGGTTCGTCTTCACTGATGGCAGTGTCTACGATTTTTGGTTTTGCCCTGATGGGCCCTGTGTTTTGATAATGGCACCGCGGAGGAGCCACCGGTTTGTCGCATCTGCGTCCTTGGCCAAGACCATGCAAAGGTTTTGGGAGGTGGAGGAGCCACCTATGAGTTCCAGGATGGATCCGGAACACGCTGAGTGCGAAGCCCTTTTTCGATCGACCACGGAGAGGTTGCCCTCCGGTCGGTTTGTAACTAGGTTACCCTTTGTTGCCTCTCGTCCTAGCCTAGGAGCAAAGTAGGGCGCTTGCGGAGAAACGACTGCTGTCCATGGAGCGACGTATGCAGCGTGACCACGTACAATTTCGCGATAAATATATTGAATTTATGCGCGAGTACGAGGATTTGGGTCACATGTCTCCGGCTCGAGTTGATTGGAGCTCAACTGAGCATTATTTTTTGCCCCACCACGCGGTGGTGAAGGCCTCAACGGGCAAGTTGCGGACTGTCTTTGATGGGTCCGCACCCACTTCGAAGGGGGTTTCGTTGAATCTGTGTTTGCATTCAGGTCCCAAATTGCATAGGGACATAATTGACATCATCTTGAACTTTAGAAGACATCAAGTGGTTTTTGGTGCGGACATCCGGATGATGTTCCGCCAGACAGTCATACATCCTGAGGACAGGCGATTCCAGTTGATACTCTGGCGTGAGCGCCCTGAGGAGCCTGTGACGGTGTATGAACTCAACACAAACACGTATGGTTTGAAATCTAGTCCCTATATCGCCATCAGATCATTGCTTGAATTGGCAGAGCGGGACCGGATCCGCTTTCCCCGTGGGGCTTCCGTGCTGTCACGTGACTTGTATGTAGATGACGTGTGCACCGGAGCCCAAAGTATTGAGGAGGCCCTCCTACTGCGGGATGAATTGATTGAAATATTGAAAACGGGTGGCTATGAGCTACGTAAGTGGTTGTCCAATGAGCCTAGAGTTCTAGAAGTGATCCCGGAGGATCACCAACAGAACCCTCACCTGTTTGAGGATGTGGATGATCCCAACAGGATAGCGGTGCTGGGCATGCAGTACCAGCCGCTAACCGATATTTTTACATTCCAAGTGGACTTGGAAATACCAAAGGTCTGGACTAAGAGAACGGTGTTGTCCGTGAATGAGGCCCCGTCATGTTTGATCCAAGCGGTTGGATCCCGGTCCAGTGATATTCTCTGCAAAGTGTCTTCTTCAGAGACTTTGGACTTTGGGCGTCTCGTGGGACGAGCCGCTGTTTGGCTCTCCATTGGATGATTGGCTCGAGTTGTTTTCATCGATTAAGGAAGTCAATCGGATTGCCTTGCCTCGTCGAATATTGCCACCCGGGAAATATCGAGCCAGCCTGCATGGCTTTTGTGACGCGTCGGAGCGAGGCTACGCCGCGTCAGTCTATATGCGGACAGTTGACGCCGATGGCCGGGTCAATGTCTCGCTTTTGTTAGGGAAGAGCAAGGTCGCCCCCATCAGGACTAGGCTGACTATTCCCAAGCTTGAGTTGAGTGGAGCTCACCTTCTCTCTTCTAAATTGTTGCATCACGTTGCATGTGAGCTGGCGGCCAAATGGTCGAGATACGAGACATCTTCGCCTGGTCGGATAGCCAGGTCAGCGCTTGCATGGTTGCGCGCGGCCCACATATACCTGCTGGAGGTTTTTGTGGGAAATCGGGTTTCCCAAATCCAGAATATCGGAATTGATATAACATGGAGACATGTACCTTCAGGAGATGCTTCAACCCAGCGGACTGTGCTTCCCGAGGTTGTACGGCACCAGAATTGGTGTCACACCCGCTCTGGTGGGGTCCAAGAGTGGCTGATGGGATCAGAAACTTCTTGGCCTGTCTGTCAGACAGATGTTACTTCTTTGAGTTTGACTGGGCTCCGTGTGTACATGCTGTAGTCGCTTTCGAGACGACGTCGGAGCCGGATTGGCTACTTGCTCGGTATAGCAGTTTGGATAAGCTTCTGGGTGTTACCAGATTGAATTAAGCGTTTCATACATAATTACCGTAGAAACCCACAGGCAAAGCGGTTGGAGCCGATTGCAGGTGCAGAAGAGCGCCGGAGCGCATTGTTGCATTGGGTCCGTTAGTCGTGCAGACCGGACGGTTTGAGTCGGAGGCTTTTGTATTTTGCGCGACGGACGCGCTAAGTTGAAGGGCGCGGTCGCTCGTTTGAACCCGTGTACATCGACTCGGATGGGCTTCTTCGGGTTGGAGGCAGCAACGCTCCGGAAGGCGGATCTTCCATATGAAAGACTCGCCATCCTCTGTTGTTGCCCAAGGAGCGGATCCAGCGGGTGCAGCTTTTGAAAGTCTTCGATCGACACATTCGTAAACGCCCATGCTGGGTGCAATGCTTTGTTGGCTATTTTGCAACGCGAGTTTTGGATTTTGTCTGCCCGAAGCGAGCAATCCGTAGTGTCCTGTTTCGATGTATTGCATGTTATAGGTTGAAGGCATCCACGATGCAACCACAGATGGAGTGATTTGCCCGCTGATCGAATCCGACCTTCGAGACCGTTTGACGGCGTTGGAACCGATTTTCGCTCGGTCCCTTTTCGATCAAGGCTTCTCCCTTTCGTAATGCCCGTATTGTGAAGGGCTATTTGTGTGTATTTGTTTGTTTGGCCACCAAGGCTGTCCATTTGGAGGTGGTATCGGCTCTGACTACGGAGGCCTTCGTCGCTGCGTTGGATCGCTTTGTTTCGCGTCGAGGTCTCACCTTCTTCTATTATTAGGTCTGATAATGGCACAAACTATAAAGGGAACTGTAAATTATCTTAAGGATGTTTCTGTGTTTATTGATAAAAATTGTACACAGTTTAAGTCAAATTGCTGCCCAAAGGGGAATAACCTGGAAGTTTAGTCCCCCAAGTTGCCCCCATTGGGGAGGGATTTTTGAAGCGGCTGTGAAATCCGCAAAGACCCACCTCCGCCGCATTATCGGAGAAACGGCTCTAACTTTTGAAGAGCTGGCCACAGTGTTTTGTAAAGTTGAGGCGGTCCTCAACTCTCGTCCTCTCTGTCCGCTATCTCCAGATCCAAATGACTTGGAAGTTCTCACCCTGGTCATTTTGGTGGGAGGGGCCTTTAGATACTTATGCCCGAATACTCCGTGGAAGGACGAACGCGTATGCATCGGTTGTCGCGCTTTTCAAATGTTGGTAGCAAATGAGCCAGGACTTTTGGCGTCGCTGGTCGCTTGAATATTTGCATTTGCTGCAGCAAAGAGTGGAGAAGTGGACAGACAGGGACTGAGCCTCCCCCAGGGAGGGTGATTTAGTATTGTTAAAAGAGGCAAATTTGCCCTCATTGCTTTGGCGACGAGCTCGCATATTACGTTTGATTCTTGGCGGAGATGGCACTCCGCGTGTGGCTGAGGTGTTGGTCGACGGTTCGATTTTAAGGAGAGGTGTGACCTCTCTCGCCCGCCTTCCCGTAGAGTAAGCTAGCTGTCTGCTTCTCAGACCGGGACGGGGGGATGTTTGTAATATATTGGGTAAAACTAAACGCAGGCGTTTCCTGTTATCGCCGCCAGGCGTTTTGGGGTTCTCACATTGCTCGCGTAACATGGGTCGCGAACGGTCGCCAGCTTGTCCTATGCGATATCGGTTTGATTTTTAATACGCGAGAGGTCCGGCGTTCTTTTGGATTGCTAATTAGCTTGAGTTGTATTTGTGAATTTCCTGTTTGTTAAATAACTATTGAACTTAAAATGTGTGTTTGTGTACCCGTCATTTGCACTTTCTCCCTGTGGGATGTGACGCGTGGCTGCTCGCTCACATCTGCTTCTAAATCTATTGCTAAGCCAACTTCGGGAAGAAATCTGTTTATTTGTTCTGGGGAATTGAGATCTCATGGGTTAGGGAGGGTGATTAGGAATTCCCCCTTCCCGAAGACACTCAAGTTTGGATCCGAAGAGAAAGAAGATTTAGTTTGGTAAGTGGTTTTCAATTGCTTGGTTAATTTATAGGTTAGGTTATTATATGTAGGATTCTGGTAGCTCCCCTTCATGCTTCACGGTGGTAGCAGACTGCGTTAAGTTAGTTAGAATAGGTTTTAGTCGGGCAAACGTGGTGCCGTATGGAGATTTTTCCCGGTACTTATTTTTACCGGTGGTTTTTCCCCAAGTGAAGTTCCGGTACAGAATTCTTCCCGCCGCTTCGTTTGTCCGGATTCACTTTCTGCGCACATTTTTCTGGCAACGGAAAGCGTGGTTGCTTCTGCACATAAGGATACATAATTGCAATGCTTATAAATAGAAAGGTAAATACATAATCGCGGAAGGAAGGATAGTACAAGCTGTCTTTTTCGAATATCGTAGGATATTTTCGAAACGGTGGTGGCCCGCCTGTGGCTGCAAAGGTCCCAAGTTTGAATCCTGCCCGTGCAACATGAGTTTGTATAAAAATCTGACTCCATGATGGTAGTTTTTCTTCGACCACTACTTTAGCTTCAGGTGAAGGAAAACATAGTGAGGAAACCTGCACTCTGAGTTGAAGAAGATTATCAGCTAGTGTGTAGAAATGGAAGAAGGCAATAGGCAAACCACTTCTATTACCATAGCCAAGATGAGTCGTTGTGTGTGTTTCATTCCATATATTGACCACGACCCTCAGTCAAGAGGAATACGACTAAATGAGGAGGGCGTAGTACTTATATTATTTACTAGCTGTCGCCCGCGGCTTCGCCCGCGTGAGTTTCGCTTAGATGAAAAATCTCTCTTGGAGCTTTTCATCAGATGTTCCAGATCTTCAATTTTTATACGTGAGAAGAAAATGCTCATCAGGTTGAACGATTTTTGCTAAGGCGCCATTTCCATATATGTTATAGTGTAGCTGGTCTCTTGAAGTTATTTATCAGATGTTCCAGATCTTCAATTTTTATACGTCAGCAGAAAATGCTCATCAGGTCGAACGGTTTTTGCTAAGGCGCCATTTCCATATAAGTGTTATAGTGTAGCTGGTCTCTTGGAGCTTTTCTATCAGATGTTCCAGATCTTCACTTTTTATACGTCAGCAGAAAATGCTCATCAGGTTGAACGATTTTTGCTAAGGCGCCATTTCCATATATGTTATAGTGTAGCTGGTCTCTTGGAGCTTTTCATCAGATGTTCCAGATCTTCAATTTTTATACGTCGGCAGAAAATGCTCATCAGGTTGAACAATTTTTGTTAAGGCACCATTTCCATATTACTTATAGTTTAGCTGTTCTGTTATGGTTCTTCATCAGGTGTTCCAGTTTTCAAAATGAATTATAGCCTATATGTTGCCCAGGCTTAATAGCTATACAACAAAAAAAGTTTCATTCAAATCCGTCCAGTAGTTTTTGCGTGAAACGCGTACATACATACAGACAGACAGACAGACAGACAGACAGACAGACAAGAAATTCCAAAAAAAAATTTTTGCTTTCTATTATTCTTTTTAAGTGTCCCTCTATTCATTTTAGTCAAAAATACTAAATGTACAGACAAAATATTTTTACTGTTTTATTATATGTATAGATATGCTTAACCTACCTACCTTCTGAAGTACAGGATCACAATTTAATAAAAATAATGTTGGTCACCCATCCCGTGACTGAACAGCCGAAAGTTGCTTAACCGTCATTATCGCAGGCCGAACGCGCGAACCATTACGCCACGGAATCTCCTATTGACTAAACATGACTAAACATGTAGAAATTAGTTACGGCATGTCATGTCAATCCATCGTTGTAGACACCACTTCGATTATTTATTACGAAACAGTACGTCACTTTTGATGTGTGCCTAGTTTCATGCGTGTGTGCTTTCGTTATGTTCAACTGAAAAAAATCTCATGATAGGAATATGTTTGTCTTTTCTTTTTTCTTTTTTGTCGAGACGGATAAAAAAAGAAGGAAGAAGGAAGTGTCAAAATAGACAGAACAGTGACTGTCCATTTTGACACTTCCTCTTTTTTTTTTGATTGGTCATGTGCTCGTGATGTCATCATCACGAAACACGAACACACGCGAAACTAGACACACCATTGAAAGTGACGTACTGTTTCGTTATAAATCCTGAGTGTACTCTTACATGATTGATTGACATGACATGCCGTAACAATTTCTAATATTGTAGACTCAAAAGTAAATCCGTCTCATCGTCGTATCCAATGGTGACTTTTTAGTTAGAGACCATGAACTGACTGACTCTTTCCAGAAACAAAATAAATTCCTTTCCAAGCATCCACATGTACACGCAACACATTTACGACAGACAGTCCTCAGTCATTCATCACTATGATTCCGATATGAGATATTTCTTTTTCACACAACAAAAACGTGCGCGTTTCTTGTGGAATGGAACGTAGGACAAATGACGATTCGAATGCGTGCGCATGAGAGATTTTAAAGATTCTTTATCGCTTGGTGTTGTGTATTTTATGATGTGACCATATCTATAATTAAAAAAACGATGAAATAAAAGTATTAAAAGAAAGTAGGTCAGTGATCCCAAACACATTTTCTTTTGTGTTAGCTTGATGATATTTTTCTTAGTGGCCAGAATCCCTCCCTTAATATCTCCTTCCCTTATAATGTATTCTTTTCCGAATTAGGTAATTGCCACCATATTTTACTGAAACAAGAATTCTTTACGTTCATTTTTTACATTAGGTTAAGAAAAAATATCAATGATCACAAAACAGCTTTAACATAAACATTATTATTAACATTTTTTTCTACAGCTCTTTAAAAAACATCTTAAACAAAAGTCTGATGAAAATTCAAGTTTAAAATTATGAGTAATTATAAAATTTTACGAACAATGCGATGGGTATTTAAACCCTTACGACACCACAAATATGCTTTGATCTGCCAAAAACCAGGTGTGTCCAGTGCCGTAAAATGATAAATGTATAAAAAACATAAGGGCTTAGGTTTAAAATGACCTGTTTCAATGCGCGGCATAGTTTACTATGTCAACTTGTCAAGGCGGGTGAGCCGAGCTTTGAATGTGGTTTCCAGTATTCCAGGAAACATTTAGGATTACTATTTGACGACCTCTGTGGCCTAGTGGTCATCAGCGGCAGGCTGTCAAACCGAAAGTCCCGGGTTCGATCCCTGGTCAGGTTAAAACAGATTCGCATGATTTAATCGGATACAATTTACGAAATTAGTAGAAGTAGGATTTGAAAGACAAAGAAATGAAAAATATTCCATTCCACAATAAAATTAATATTCATCGCTCTAATATAATACTCTGTTCGTGACGTCTGACGTATAATTACGCATGTCTACGCAGACTGACATACAGATTAGTCATACTGTCTACGCGTATATGTTGATTAGTCGCCTTTGAGGCCGCGTAAGCGTAGGGTAAACGGAATATATTGTATAATTAGATAGGTAGGTACAGACATCTCCAGAAGTGGAGTCAGAATTTCTCATACTAATTGATTATAGAAGTGTTTGCACTTAAGACCTTATGATTGTGTGTTATTTGTAAAACGCCTATGTGTCTGTGCAATGTCAACCGACCGAATACGATGTTTCCATAGAAGTAGGTAGGCTGGCGCGGCGAGTCGGCGAGCGCTTCATACTTTTATGGATTTCATAGACATACTATGAATGATACGGAACGTTCATAGTATGTCTATAAAATCCTTGCTCTAACTTTATGGTATCGTTACTTCGTATGGGTGGTCAGTATGGACCAGCTATAAAAATGAATATTTGACGGTGAATGAAAAAAGACAGACGCAAATTTATCACTTCAACCGAGTTCTCGTTTTAGTTGAACGCATTTGTTAGTGATAGTTATCTAAGTATTTGTGGAATATTACTTTACCAACACTTGCCAATATAGGCCATTATAAGTAGGTATTATGGAGACTATTCGGATTTACTTTGCATGATAGTGGTTGCAAAATAGTCTCAATTTCTAATGAAAGGAACTGGATTAAGTGTGAGTATTTTTAAACAAATAAATAGTTGTGATTTGAAATATGTGTGTGTAAATGTGTAATATTTTGTGATTAATTCAAACATAAAATGATAACATAATATTAATGTATTGTATTGATATATTTTTCTTCGTGATTTTGCTTTGCATAAGTGATAGTTTTGAAATTAAATATAAACTAAATACCTAATTATATATTATTATATTTTTTTAGTGGACAACACGTTGGGTGTAGCGACTTGCTGCAGGGTAGCCTTGCCGCAAAGTAGAAGACCGGCTATTATCTCTGAGCAGCAGCAACAATAATGTTGGAAGAATATGAAGGCGATGATTTTACCTACCAGGTGTTATGCTGATTTATTTGATGTTTCGATGCCTATCTACTGTTCGTCGTGCATATCAAGCTGGTGGCGTGCATAAAAAAACTGGATAATTTATTTCGCTTCCAGAAATAAATGTCATCCTTGGCCAGCGCGGTCTTCTAACCTCAACTCCATAGAAAATCTATGGGGCCTGATGGTGCATAGAAGATGAGCAAGGAAGAATTAGTTTCTCATTGTATGGATGTTTAGGACAGTTTTTTTGTGATTGAAATATGTGTAGAAAAGACAACAACGGCAACTTTACAAAATAGTGAGTTAATTATTTGTATTTAAATTTAATCAGTGAGTTCATTCATTAAGTAGGTATATTCCAACTGTCCTCTTTCTATTGTATCAAATCTGGTTTTATAAAAGTATAAACATTATTAAAATTATTTTTATACTTATTACTTGTTTTTGTATTTTGCATTACAAATACAAGGTTATGTTTCGTAATAGGAGATAAATTGTTAGATGTTGAGGTTTAGTTTCAATCTTCTTTTCATGATGAAAACGAATACTTAAGCTATAACCTCAATATTTACTAACAAAAAGCGAAAGTATAATTTAGTAATAATATATAAAATAAATGAACAGATTCTTATAAGTAACTTACTACAGAATGCTTATTTTTATGTTCTTATTTATTCTGTAATTAGATAGGGAAGTGATTAAACATAAATTTTGAATTTGTTAGTGTAGTTTATAATAATAAATTTTACATAAGTATACTATACCTATTTACATGAATAAATAGTTGTCATGATTTTTGAGAATTTTTATTTCATAACAAATATATAAAAGCATATCAATTACATGATATAAAAATACTCTTGGCTTATGAATTGAGTTTAATATGAAAAATAAAATATCTGGATGTGACTCGAACTTTGACCTGTATCAACTGCAGTCCATCCGACTCCCGATTAGACCAGCAGATGCATTAGCTTGTGACGAAATTATCAATTGGTTGCGTGTCACCGTACTCACCACTATTGGTTTGCTTTATAATAAACTATAGGTAGTGTATTATTATTTCTGTGTCAGAATCCACTACTTAGTACCCGTAAATTTGATAGATGGCAGCACGTAGGCAGTATGAGCACGAAGCACAAGCATGCAGCAGAGTTGTGTCTTGGTGTGGGTGGGTAATATGATAATTAGCTTAGTGTGAGTAGTGTTCTTATTGTAATTATACGTCCGTAATATGGACGTAACGCACACAATGAAGGACTGCGCGCCTGCAAGGCAATATGATATTTAAGGTATGACTCCACTTTTGACTCTTGACTGTACATCCTAAATTAACGCTCACATTATGAGACTAGCTGCGACCCGTATCGTGGGAATATTGGTGTTTGGGATCCTTCGATAGTAGATAAAATAAAAGGTAGGACTGTACGATTAAAAACTATATTGACTGACTAGATACAAACAAAATAGGAGTGCGCGCCGTGTTGGGTGTCCAAAGGCAAATGTAATGGTTTCCACCAATTACAAACGTCGATATTATGTCTCAAGACCCAAAGAAATTGAAATAACGTGACAAGATCTCTGTAAGACTTCTATGTTTTATTACGATTTCTTTGGCTTGAGACACAACTAAGGCACGACATCTACGTTTATAATCTGTAGAATCAAGGGCCAGCCCATCCGTGCACCGCCCTGCCTCCCCTGCCTCCTCGCGTCCTACTTCGTCGCCCGGACGCTCGAGCGCCCGCCACGACCCCGAACAATTGGGATATAAAGTACTCTATGAGATATTAATGGTATTTTTCTACTTGTGTACCAAATTTTATCAAAATATTGGTAGTAAATTTTTCGCGTATACTGACAACCTACCTCACACACATCAACTTTTGCAAGTTAAAAAATAATGGACCTGACAGGGGTTCTTGGACTTTGTGGTTCAGAGGTAAGGACTTCATCACTGCGCCACAAGGCAAGATCAGGCACGGCAGTGCCCCCGCCAAGTCGAGCGCGAAGCAAACACTGCCGTACCATCCTTTACTGGAACCATTTCGCCGCATTTTCAGGCCCCTATTTGAGAACCTCTGGATAAGACCAGAACGAAGAAATTTTCGTCATGCAAGCTATAATCACATACTTAAAATCCAAAATTTCAAGTCTGTAGGTCATTTAGTTCTGAAGATAAGCGAAAAGCAAAGTTTCGCATTTTCGACACTCACTCACTCATGATCATCAAAATAGAACTAGTACTTCCCATAAACTCAGAGAGCTGAAATTTGGTACAGAGTTTGGTTTTAATGGCCACATAAAGGAAAACTATAAAAACTAGGATAATCGAAGATCTGGAGTACCTGGTGACCCTGATTACACAAGAGCCCAACCAAACTATTAGAGATCGACATACCGCCTTTACAAAAAATATTCAACTTGGTGGGCCGCTTCATTTGATGTCAAAAATCGAAGGTCTGAAGTATCTCATGAAGAACCCTCAGCTTGTCTCAGCTGTATTAGAGATTACCATATCTCTATGGCAACGCCCCTTCTATTGCTACATAAAAAAATCGACTGTCATTGCAAAAGTCCAGCGTAGAGGGACACATCTTCTTATTGACCGAGCGAGCGAAGCGAGCGAAGGTCTCTAAATCGAGTTGAAGTAAAACACATTATTTGTATGTATGTATGTATGTATGTATGTATGTTTGTACCGCGATAACTGCCCAACCGATAGTCCGATTTTGATGAAATTTGGTAGGCATGTAGGAAATATCAATAGAATTTTTAAGTTCGTTGGGCATCAAAATCGGTTCAGTAGTTTTTGAAATATTAATAAAAATGTCCGCGACTATGTAGCAAACGAAACCATAGCGTGTTCTAACTTTGGATAGCGCCATCTACATTTTACTTAGGGAACTGAATTAGTTAGAAAAGTCGAAATCAGATCTAAGCAGCGGTTGTAGACTTGTAGATGATTTGTAAGGTACACTCTAAAATCATTTTATAAACAACGCTTATAAAACTATACATTTGAAAAACATATGCTTTGACAAACTCATCCATTTAAAAATGTAATCATTTTACAAACCAATTACTAGACAAATATTGTTTTTTTTTCAAATTATAATTTTACAAACAAATTATTTAACTAAATTTTCAATTGGTAAAACAACGTTAGACAAAATTATCTTATGGCAAATACATCGTTTGATAAATATTATTTACCAAAACTAGAAGATATGAAGTTTCAAGTTTAAACTTACTGATCCCAAGATTTTCATCGTAGGGTTAGATACAGAAGTCATTACTCGTCTTTTATTTGTAAATTAACTCACAAATCGTATTGTGACATGATATCAACATGCTAATACCTTTTATTGTGTCACACCGGGTGGGGGACCTGGTATCCTCCAACACAGGATCTTTGATACCTAACGCGGACGATCTTCCTTTTTGGTATTAAAAAGTTGTCCTTTATGGTATTAAATTTAATTAATGTTTATCACATACCTATGTAATGTAGTCCAAAGCCATTTGTTGTGAGTAAATAAACTATTTTTATTTTTTTATAAAAAAAAGAAAGTTTGTCTCCAAACGATCTGAGCTGTAAGTTAGGTTCAGGTTATTTTTTTATAACTACCCGGAAGACTTGAGGGCAGATTATAAGTTGGGTTCGGGTTTTTTTTTTACCACCTTTGGAAAAGACTTTGAGGGCGGAAAAGAAGTTAGGTCCAGGTTATTTTTTTATGACCACCCGAAAGACTTTGAGGGCGGAAAAGAAGTTAGGTTCAGGTTATTTTTTTTATGACCACCCGGAAAGACTTTGAGGGTGAAGAAGAAGTTAGGTTTAGGTTATTTTTTATGACCACCCGAAAATACTTTGACGGCGGAAAAAGTTAGGCTCAGGTAATTTTTTTTATTACCACCCGGAAAGACTTGCAGGGCGGAGAAGAAGTTAGGTTTAGGTTATTTTTTTTTATGACCACCCAGAAAGACTTTGAGGGCGGAAAAGAAGTTAGGTTCAGGTTATTTTTTTATGACCACCCGGAAAGACTGAGGGCGGAAAAGAAGTTAGGTTTAGGTTATTTTTTTTATGACCACCCGGAAAGACTTTGAGCGTTGAAAAAACGTTCTAATTCATATTGTTGTTTGTTTGTTTGGTTTGGTCGTTCGTCTCGTTAGTCGTTTGGTAAAAATAATTTATATGTATAATTTACATAAAAGAAAATACAAGTCGTGTTACAGTTAAATAATAATTTCAGCTTTGTATGCCCAGTCGTTTTCGGCTGTGCATTGTCTGTAAGTCAGTCAGCTCAGTCGGTCACTCTAGATAAGACACACTAAGATTTTATATATTTTGATGATTGATTGATACTATTTTAGCGCCTGGGCTATTAAGAGGTCTTCCAATTTTTTTTATATTGTAAATTATACTATTTCTTTAACTGTGATTTTACCCTGCTCATCAGCACTCTTCAATCATACATACATACATACGTAAGAGTAAATCAATAAAAACGCGAGTAATAATCGCGAGGTCTAAGTTCGCGGCGAACTACTAGTTTAATCTAGCCTATAGCGTCCCACTTTTGAGCTTATGTCTCCCCTTCTGCTTAATCATAATAAAAGAGTAATTACATTTTTATTAGTTTTATTACTACCATAATAATAACATTTTTATTTTTAGTGCTTCTTCATCTAAGTATTAGTTTTAGTGCTTCTCCATCGGATTCTGTCCTGGGCAATGCACTTTGCTTCCGACCAGAGAGAACGACTGCCTTTCCTGTGCAACGGCACGCCGCCGCCAGATTTGCTTAGGTCGACCAAATTTTCTCTTTTGTCCTGTGGTATCCACTCGAGATCTTGCCTAGTATATGGGTCTCTTCGAAGCGTGTGGCCGAACCATAGCGTTGCACTTGGAGATGATCTCTGGCCAGAAAATACCAAGTATTTGCCATACGCGTTACCTCTATAATACGTTATAACCGTACATATTCATCGGGATATTGTACCAAGTTGTATTTCGATTGTACTTAAAAGACAAATTTTTCGTTGTTGTCTGTTTTCATTTTGCTTTAAGGAGTTGCCCGCTTCTTCAAAAAATTACCCTAAGTTCAGTATGAAAAATTGAAAATATTATGCTTCCTAATGATTGATGACGAAAATAAAGTTATCAACTTGCATAAGGCCCCAGTTATGTCGAAAATTGGTAATGATTATGGTGGTTTAAATGATATTGTTACATTTAAATTGTCAAAGTGCTGAGGAATGAATAAAAATACTTTCTCTCAGCCGAAAGACGTCCACTGCTGGACAAAGGCCCCAAAGATTTCATTGTCCATAGGGGTTTTGCCGTAATCGCCACGCTTGGCAGGCGGGTTGGCGATCGCAGTGTGATGGCATAGTACGCGGAAACATGCTGCTGCCCATCCTCCGGTGTTTTAAATCCCTTAGTCGCCTCTTACGACACCCACGGGAAGAGATGGGTTGGTGCTATTCTAGGCCACACCACAGGCTACACAAAAATACTCATCAAGTATATTTTGACCCTTGATTTAGGCTAAAACCCTCAATTTGATAGCACTGATCAAGTGTCAAATAAAAAATCCCTACATATCAAATTAACAAACGAAATATTATTTACTTTTGTTTGGGGTAAGCCACAAGTTGGAAACCCTGCTCGTGATCGGCAATAATAACAGAAAATGATAATGACAGACAATAACCACTTTTTTTTAATTTATTTGGTCTCTGGTTTTTAGAACACTGGCTGTATTATTGCATGGGAAAAAATAAGAAACTTCGATGAAGTTCTTATTTTTTCCTTGGAATCGAGCTAATTTTCAGGTATTCTTTACAATATTCCATGGAAGTAATAAGTACTTCGTACAACAAAGTATAGCTTGTCTATAAAGTCCTGACATTAAAGTTCGAGGAACTAATATTGATGATGTGTCTGGCAACACCAAACGTATGTACATCAGCTGTCAATGCTGTCAACAATATTGATTTGTTTTTCGTTTGTATTTTTTATTGTTTTGATTAATAAATTAAGACCAAACTACGCAGAAAAGTTTAAAAAATGAGTAAAGTAAATCAGAGTCGCACGCGGGAATTGATTTTTAAAGTTTTCCAGCAATGTTTTGCGGGAGTGCAATGGACGAATTTGTGAGATTTCGATGATATTTATGGGAGAACAACATATATTATGGGTATGTAACCGTGTTATTGTTTGTTTTTTATCAACCTTAATTTAAAAATATACTGAATTTACGATTTTTAACGTAACGTAGAAAAGATTATAAAGTCCTTACACACTAATAAATCACCTGGCATGGACGGTATTAGACCTATTGATGTAAAACTACTAAGTCGTAATATTGTCGGAGCAATCACAAAACTGATTAACCAAAGTGTAACTACAGGTATCTATCCCAAGGAACTCAAAACAGGTGTAATACGACCTGTACATAAAAGTGGTTCTCGTAAGGAATGTTGTAATTTCCGTCCTATCACAATACTATCTATTGTAGATAATAGTAGAAAAACATGTTAGTAGTCAAATATACCAATTTTACTCAGATAACAACATCCTAACTGAAACAGTACGGTTTTCAACCGCATAAAAATACAACACAACTACTTTGCAACTTCACTGATAGAATTTATAAAAATTTAGATGACAAGAAACATGTTTTGGTGTTGTTCATAGATTTTAGTAAGGCGTTCGATACTCTTCGACACGATCAGCTTCTTGAGAGTCTTGACGATAGTGGTATAAGGGGACCTCTGCTCAAATGGTGTAAAGATTATTTAACTGACAGAACTTACAGGGTGAAGATTGGTGATGCAATCAGTGACGAGGTTTCAGTTACACAAGGAACAGCACAAGGTTCGGTCCTCGGGCCTTTACACTATCTTACATACGTCAATAATCTAACCAACTTAATAAAAAATAGTGACGCCTATCTCTTTGCAGATGATACTTGCCTCGTGGTTGCAGATCATGATGTACACAGGGCTCTCAAAAGGCTACAGGATGACTTTAATTTACTGTGTAAATGGGCTCATGATGTAGGATTGGTTCTAAATGCAGAAAAGACTAAAATAATGTACATTAGTTCTAGTCATAATAGAATCAACACTAATATTTCCCTAAAAGCACATAGTCATTCTTGCCTTCAATAAGCCTAGCAATCTTAACTGTAAATGTCTCAAAATAGATTTAGTAGATCTAAAAAAATATTTAGGCCTGGTGATTGATAGCCGCATTAATTGGAAAAACCATATTGATTACATTTGTGATAGGTTAAGAGCTTTACTAGCAAAATTCACGATACTTAAAAATAAAATTCCCTTCTCAGTTCGTTTATCTTTATACAAGGCGCTGGCAGAACCTATTATTGATTATGGACTTAGTAGCTATGGACGCAATTTAAAACACACGTTGACCTTATATTTCATCTTCAAATAAGACTACTTAAAACTGTTGTACCACACATAAAATAAAAAAGAAAAATATAAGGACAATTATAATAAATTATTTTCTTTCTGCAATGTCATGACCGTACATAATAAAATAAGATATGCCTTACTTAAGGAACATTTTTTTGACACATCATTGCACAAACCAATGAATTTTTCAAAAACACAAGACCCAAAAAAAAAAGACACTACTGCTCCCTTCTTTTAACAACCTTTATGGTAAAAGACGCCTTCAATATGTTATACCTCAATTAATAAATGAACTGCCAAATGAAATTACAGTTAAACTTACCAATAAAAATATAAAAAATAATTTGAAACGATTTCTCGTAAATGAATCATCCTGTTAATACAACCCACACGCACACTACTCGTCCGTTATGTCGCGAATGCCGGTGTGCAGATAAATATGCCCACCGTCATTTTTGTGTGTGATCAAAGTGTGTTGTAGTTCGAGTCGAATGCAAAATGTTAAATTATAGTTTTATATAGATTTAAGTAAGTGTGTAAAATCAATAATTATTTGTATTTAAGATCGAATAGATATACACACAAATCTATTAAGATTTTTTGTATATCCTTTTGTTAATTTTAAATTGTTTGTAAATTTAAGAATAAATGAAATGAAATAAAAATGAAATGAAATAAAAGAAAAAATGTATTGTTTACATCGTACAATTTTAGGTTATACTAAAATTGTAAATAGGTCATATTATAGTATGATCATAAATTTTTGATACATTATGATGGTACATCTCAGTCTATTCGGGTTTTCTATCAATTTTGAATTTGAATTATTTGTTTCTTGTGAATAAGTTATTGTTTCTATTCTGTTACAATTCTTTTTTCCTTTTTTTAGGAAAACCAAAGAGTACAGTTAGGCCCATAGTCGACGAAGCAACTTGTTGAAGAGGCCTTCTACAGCATCACATCTAAATATGGAAAAACTGCTGCCATTACGTTGAGACGCTCAAAAAAGAGTACTATGAACGAGGATGTTACCTGTATCTAGATATAGACGTATTGATTGTTCGCTTAGGCGATGATAGCAGCAGTGGTGACAGCAGCTGTAGTGATGACAGTGCCGCTGATGAAAGCGGCAACGAAACGTTTCATGTTGTTGAATATTTGGACTCCGATGATGAGTGAAAGTGATCAACCTTTGTATTTTAACTATAAAACATTCATCATCATCGTCAGCCTTCCATGACCCACTGCCGGGTATAAGCCTCCTTTTGTATACGCCAACATTTCCGATCCTGAGCCATTGCAACAAACATTATTAAAAACATTATTCTGGTTAAATTAAAAATGTTTAGGAACTTTTCATAAGCAAGGTACCTACTGTAAATAAAACGGAAACAATATGACTGAATAATGTGTTTTATTTATTAGCTCGCTTGACCTGAACGAACTGCTAGTATCAAAATTATTTTGGTCACACTATATAGGGTTGCTACATGCACATCAGTGGCGCCATCATTTAATTTCAGGACTTAATAGACAGACTGTACTTACTACTTTCATGCAATATTCTGTGGAATAAATTTCTAGAACATAGATATAGGAAATAAAATCAATTAAACATTTTTTTGCTAGCTCTATGTTCTAAAATTCTAGTAACCAATCTTCATGGGTATGGTATGGTTCATCTCATAAATATTGACTTCAAGAGTATAAAAGCTCAAGCTTCAGCGATCACCGAATACAACCGGCTTAGGCGTAAATACCGCGCCGATCTTACAGAAATTAAAGGTCTAAACCGTCTAAAAGATTAAATAATGAACGCGAATGGCCAATACGAAAAACTGTTGCTTACTGTACAAGAATCAGAACCGGAAAAAAGAAAAGAAAGATTTGTAATAATAATAAAACTACTCCTAAAAAGAAAAAAACTGTGTCAAATAAGAAAAATTAATAAAATAAATCAATATGTCCACGTTTCTACAAAAAGAAGTGAAATCCCACCAAAAACATTCTGTAAAAAACTAGCCAAGTCTCGATGGAGCTGTTTGTTCATTTCTAAAAAGTAATGAAATCTAGACAAAGTCGTTCCAAGTCTAAGGTTCCTTACTGCGATTTCTTTATTATTATATTTAATGTTGTGTGACTTGGCCGTTGAACATTCTTTATACATTAGTGGCTTTATCAAGCCTACAATTGACTGGTTATTGAATCAACGTTTTCCAAGTGGCAATTTTCCATCGTCAATGGGTAGCGGTTCTGGCGACAGATTAGTGCAATGGTGTCATGGAGCACCTGGTTTTGTACCCTTGTGTACCCTTCAACGGCCAAATCACACAACATTAAATATAATAATAAAGAAATCGCAGTAAGGTACCTTAGACTTGGAACGACTTTGTCTAGATTTCATTACTTTTTAGAGATAAACAAACAGCTCCATCGAGACTTGGCTAGTTTTTTACAGAATGTTTTTGGTGGGATAAATTTGATTGTGTTTTCCAAAATCCATGTATGGAACCCTAAAAAGTAAGTAGGTATCTTTGAACAACCGGTTAAAGTACCGGCAAAGGTACCGGCTTATAATTCTCGAATATCTTTAACTCACAGAATTTTCAGCAGGCAATACCGGAAATATCATGGAAACATAATATACAACTTTATCCCTTAAACCACAAAGGTGACAAATAACAAATTCACTTTCGCGAAACACGCGTTTACATCTAAAGCCACTTGGAACCACAATACAAGTGTTTCTACCTGCCAACGTTCTTTATTCGTGTTAGGATTATTTCACTGAAAAGTATTTTTCAACACGCTTTTGTAAAACTGTATTATAAATTTTTTACGCTTAATTTTTTTACACTTCTGCATATACGTATCTCCATGAAAGATGGCAATAGGCAATGTACGATTTTTTTTAAAACGCTTGTTTTTTTTTCTTAGCCTGTAAATATCCTATATTTTTTTGTTCTACCAATTAATTGTAAAAAAATACACGATATTTTTTTACAATTAATTGGTTAAATTTAATAGCATAAACAGCCGTAGCTCCGACACGAGGGGATGTCGAAGCTACGGCTGTTTATGCTATGAAATTTAAAAAATGCAAGTTACATTTGATTAATGATATTTGAATATTTTTTTATAATTAATTGGTAGGACAGAAAAATCAAAGATTTTTGCAGGCTAATCAGGAATGTTATTCCTACTACCAGAAGAATATTCAAACGTTTGAAAAAATCCTCCTCTCTCTTCCTTCATTATTTTTATTTGACGCGAATTATACGAAAAGCCGATGTACGTTAGTTCTAAAGTATGCCAGTGCAATGTTAGTTCTAAATTACCTATCCTAGATATAGTAATTCCAAATTTCTTTCGAATGTTTTGTATAATACACATCCGAGCAAAACAAGCGATTCACTAGTATATAACGACTTATAAGATTCATGCACAATAACACAAATAGAACAATGTTTCTTTTTATTATCACACATTATGACTATCCTGGTTTTTGTACTATTTCCTTAGTATTGTTAATTCTATTATATATTATTTTAGGTCCTTTCAACTTTTTCGAGGACATCTAAGTTACGCGACGCTTTATAAAGCCTTTTGTTACATTTCGCTTTGTTTTTCTCTTGTATATGTGATACAGGGTCGCAGACTTTCTGAAAAATTCCAACTAATAATATAAATGCGAAAATGATTTTGTTTATTTATTTATTTGTTACCTCTTCATGTTTTATCTACTAAACCAATCGTCATGAAATTTTGCAAACATAGGGTACCTTTCATTCCGGGAAAAAGCACTGTTCCCGTAGGAAATTCACGCAGATGAAGGTGCGGGCAAAAGCTAGTGTTAGTATAAAAGTGTAATCAAATTAAGTCATTTTATTACCCCCAAAGTATGCAGTCAGACACTGCCAATTCTCATAATATTCATTATTCTGGTTCCCGTTTGATCCCCTGTGTAAACTTTTCCATTTTCGTCTGATTCCCTTTCTCTGTTGGTGGATCGGACCGGAAAATAAAATATTTTAGAAAGAAGAGAAGGAAATAGGACATTGACTGGCTGATTGGTAGGTATATCAAATCAGAATTGAAAGAAATTTGAAATTTTGAAGGTTCTTTAAAAAAAAAAAGAACTTTATTTTTATTAATTCATACAAAATCTAAGGTCAATTAGAATCAAGTAAATAACTCAATTTTTCGAACCACGGAAATCCTATGACAAGATTTTTATTAGTAACTTTGCGCACCAAGGGATGTTTCAAACGATATTTCTTTATTTTATATAGCAACATTAATCTGCAGGGTCCTTCGTGACGAACGGTCAAGTCTGGGTGGTGTCTCTTATCACATTTTAGCATACACATATTGCTGTATGTTTTTTTATTACTTCCGCAAACTGGTTCATAGTCTTTGTGACACGCACACATCCTTATGGAGTAAGATTCGATGGATAACTGTAGCACTGCGAAGGTCACTGTAAAATTGGATTTTGTATGAGATTTCTGCCAGTCATTATGATTTTTAATTGGTATTAACTAGTCGTTCGCTGCGAACGTAGACCTCGCGACTATTAAAATACAATATTTATTTTCACAAAAAATGAAATATCTCAAAAACGGCTGGACCGATTTTGATGCCCAACGAACTTGAAAATTCTATTGATATTTCCTACATGCCTACCAAATTTCATCAAAATCGGACCATCGGTTCGGCTGTTATCGCGGTACAAACATACATACATACATACATACATACATACATACATACATACATACATACAAACAATGTGTTTCGCCCCCAACTCGATTTAGAGACTCGCTCGCTTCGCTCGCTCGGTCAATAAATAAAATAAAAATAAGTGAAAAATATCTAGCAGTGGTTTTCGTGAGATTAAGAATAATAAATAATAAAAAATTGATAGCGATTGATATATATTTTTTTAAATAGACATGGCATTTCTTATGACTCTCTCCAAATTAATTCAGATATTTTATAATCAAATAAATTAGTGCACAAATGTACTAATTTATTTGTTTGCGTATTTAATAAAATAAAAATAATAATATGTAATTACCCAATACGACCAGAAACTTCATAGTTATCAATTAAAAAAGAAAACTCAAACTTAACTAACCTAACGAAAATAGTTTTTCAAATGTATATTTTCTAACATGTTCACATAATATGCGTCTTCACAAACTAATAATGGATTCACTGTACCTAATAGATTTTACTAAATCAATGTCACGGTATAAAGTTAAATACTGAAAATAAGTAGTCAAATTTTAATTCCTATTAAATACACACGTGTTATACCGAATTGATTCAATAGAAACATTATTAAATACTTACATGATCGAAAAATATAAATATACGAGCTATGCCCCGTGACTGCGATCCCGTGGGAGCTTTGGGATTTTGGAATGAGCATTGAATGTATCATTTTTCCCTTTGCGAGTGTGTATATAACTTTCTTCTTCTTCTTTATGTGCCTATTTATCACTGAATGTTGGCAGTCAGCTCCTTAAACTTAGCCTTGTTCAAAGCCAGTCTGAACAGTATATAACTTTAAGAAATACTGTATCCAACGGCGGATCCAGGATTTTTTTCTGGGGGCATGGGGGCAACAAATCGACATCCATCCTGATGGTGTTGCGGCCCGCCTTGAAGCTAATCCCTTTTCTTCCACAGTAGGTACAAAAAACGCAGTCTGAGGGGGGGGGGGTCCCCCTAAATCCGCTACTAACTGTATCCTCTACAGAGGGAGAGCACTGGAGCTCTGTATACACTCTGGTCCTGCTTTCGACAGGCTTCTGTGTACACTCTGGTCCTGCTTTCGACAGGCTTCAGCCTCCTCCAATCTGATTCTGGCATCATTATAATGTTTTTTACTTTTATTTGTATTGGTTTTTTGGAGGAAAATAAATTATGATTTAACATACACAGCAATAGTGTTTCAAATCTGAATTGTAGTACCAGTACAAACATTGTTTTGTTCATTAACTGTTTTAAATAAGTAGGTACATTAATTTATTTACGAGTAGGTATTATATCGTATGACGTTACATTCACTATAATCTTTATTGCAAGAATAGTCGCATAAATTGATACCTGTCTAGTGTCTATTGACCAGTAACAAATTATATAAAAAAATGGTAAATCAACAATCTTGTATGTTAATTTTATAAGAATCACAGTCTTCGTGATTTTCGATATCAAAGTGACTCCGTATTCTAAAGAAAATCTGTGAAAGAAAGATTCTTGAAGAAATGGTCGCTATAATTGTCGACATCAACGCCCCAAACGGCTGATAAGCATTTTTACGTCGTGTCAAAAGTGATGGACTTATCTCGTTTTTATTAGCATCGCATTACTGTAGATAAAGCTAACCAGCCATAAATTGTAATGGTTTCCCATCCCATTTATCAGGGAGATCGTTATTGAATGTTACTGGTCGGGGTAGACGGACGAATTTGCGATTTTTATTTGAGCAAATTGGAGAATAAAATGACGGAGCGCGCGATGATTGTCACTAGAAAAACGGATAGATAGGGTACAGAGAGAGAGAGTTTTATAAGATAGATTAAGGTTTTCAGCTTTTGTAATATAAATAAGTTGATTTATTTATTTATTTAACTTCTTTACAAAAATCATGTAAACTTGAAGCTGGCGGACCTAAAGTCAGAGGCTTTTTAAGATATTGATGATATTCAACGGATCACACTGACTCCGACAGACCCACCTTCACATTGTGCCTTGATACCAGTGATTAGACCAGCACTAAGCTTATATCGTATGTCCAAATTGTCCAATGGATGGACATAAAATAAAGAGAACCTCAGATAAAATACTTTGCCTCAAACAAACTGCGTAATTATCAGCCATTTTTATGCCCCCACGGCTGGGGCACCTTATGGATAAATAAGAAAGAAGGGGGCCAGCTGATATGAGTATGCAACTGTGGCCATAATAATATTATCTCGCCAAGCAGCGAAGCGAGCAAATAGTAGCCCGTTTGCCTCGAATATAATCCATAACTGGAATTGTGCGGCGTCTCGACACCGCGCCCGTAATCCGAGACAAGGGCGTATTTATCATGAAATATAGCTTGAGCACAATACAACACCCACAATACGTCAGAACTCGACAATCGCCATGCACTGTTTTGGTTTTCGGCAGCCCTATGATTGTTATCTCTGATAGTTTGAGAAAGAATTATATCAGTAGCTACTCTATCTACTAATATTTACGATGAAGCTTACCTTGGGCACAATACAACACCCAATACGTCAGATGTCGATAACCCTCGCAATGCACTGGGTTTGTTATCAGTAGCTCTATGATTGTTATCTCTGATAGTTTGGGAAATAATTATATCAGTAACTAATATAGTACCAGTATTTAGTATAATAGCTAGCAGCAGAAACTAATATTTACGATGAAATATAGCCTGGGCACAATACAACACCCACAATATGTCAGAACTCGACAACCCTCGCAATGCACTGGGTTTGTTATCGATAGCTCTATGATTGTTATCTCTGATAGTTTGAAATGATTATATCAGTAGCTAATATAGTACCAGTATTTAGTATAATAGCTAGCAGAAACTAATATTTACGATGAAATATAGCTCTAGTACAATACAACACCCACAATATGTCAGAACTCGATAACCCTCGCAATGCACTGGGTTTGTTATCGATAGCTCTATGATTGTTATCTCTGATAGTTTGGGAAAGGATTATATCAGTAGCTACTATAGTACCATTATATAATAATAGCTAGTACTAATATTTATGATGAAATATAGCTTGGGCACAATAAAACACCCACAATACGTCAGAACTCGACAACCCTCGCAATGCACTGGGTGTGTTATCGGCAGCTCTATGATTGTTATCTCTGATAGTTTGGGAAATAACATCAGTAGCTATATAGTACCAGTATATAGTAATAGCTAGTAGTCCATACTAATATTATAAATGCGAAAGTTTGGATGTGAGTTTGTGAGTTTGTGAATTTGTGAGTTTGTGAGTTTGTGAGGATGTTTGTTACTCAATCACGCAAAATCTACTGGACGGATTTCGATGAAATTTGGTACAGAGGTAGATAATGACCTGGAATAGCACATAGGCTACTTTTTATCTCGGGAAAAAGCAAAGTTCCCGTGGGGTGAATCCACGCAGAAGCCGCGGGCAAAAGCTAGTTACTAATATTTACGATGAAATAAAGTCTGGGCACAATACAACACCCATAATAAGTCAGAACTCGACAACCCTCGCAATGCACTGGGTTTGTTATCGATAGCTCTATGATTGTTATCTCTGATAGTTTGGGAAAGGATTATATCAGTAGCTACTATAGTAATAGCTTGTAGCTACTAATATTTATGATGAAATAAAGCCTGGGCACAATGCAACACCCATAATAATTCAGATATCGACAACCCTCGCAATGCACTGGGTTTGTTATCGGTAGCTCTATGATTGTTTGGGAAAGTTTACCTCTGACAGTTTGGGAAAGAATTCTAGTTAGTAGCTACTATATCTAATACGGGTATAAAGTATAGCCATAGCCAGTAGCTACTAGTATTTACGATGAACTATAGCCTGGGCACAATACAATACGTCAGATCTTGACAACCCTCGCAATTTCAGGTTTGGTTATAGGCAGCTCTGGTGTTATTTCTAGAAAGTTTGGGAAATAATCATTATAAAGTGCGCAGGTTTTCAGTATCCGAAACATAATCGTATGAAAAACGTTAAGGGCTCTCAGTAAGTGAAAACGGCAATATTGGCGGTTTTCTATAAGCTGCTGTTTAAAGAATTGAAGAGTTTTCGCCCTGAAATTTCTGATATGTATTGTAGAACGTATGTTTAAAGGGAGGACTGTTTCCAAAACACGATGGGAAAAATTTTGCTCGATAGAAAAAAATCCTGAAGTTACCTCTAAAATTTCATATGAATACAGATAACATCCGTGTTTTATAATAAAAAATTTTTTAAAATCACCAACACAAAGGTATTTTACCTTTTCGATTACGTGACTGATTTAAATTTTTGAAAAACATTTCTATTAACTTTTTGATAAAAAATGTGAATGGCAACCGGGACGTCCCCCCCGCCTCACAGCCGCTTCATATACCTGACCGCCTAACCCCCCTTAAGGATTAGTCACTTATTCCGTCGCAGTCTGTGTCCGCGGCGCGGGGCAGCACATTCAATTTTCAAGCCATCTTTTACATACATACATACATAGAATCATGTCTTTATCCCTTACGGGGCAGACAGAGCCAAGAGTCGTGAGACTCGAAGGCCACGCATAACTGAATAGTGGGCTCTCTGATGGAATGGAGATTCAGGATAGTGACAGGTTGCTAGTCCATCGCCTATGAGTGGAGGAATCCCCAGTTTAAAGCCCTTTCCCTCGATTGACTTTTACAATCTGCGCGGGAAGAGAGGTCTTTTTTTTTACGTTATATTTTTTTGTACTTATCTACCCAGTGCGTTATAATAGTCGTTTTATGACAAAGCCGGAAAATGTTAAAGTCAGAGAATGCCAAGGTCAACAAAGTCTGGAAATGTCAAAGTCGGAAAATGTTAAGGTCGTGAAAATCGAAAATTCTTATTAGTAACCGTCATGTCCCATCACTAGTGACTATAATGTCTGTGAAACCATTCGTACAACTTTACGCCCTCCCAAATCTGATCAAGCACATCAAACTGGGGTGGTGTAACTCGAAATGACATCTACTTGACTCCACAGGGAACATACCTTATGCATGCGGTGCCTAACGCGTTATAAGGACCATCGTTATTTGACCTATTTTAACACCAAGTTTCCATTCAGTGAGAGGTCTCCCTGAATTGGACAGGTCCCCTATCGAAGAACATAATATTGCCTATAATCTGAAGATTTTTGATGTATAATATTTGACGGCTTTCGGAGTGTGAGATGTTAACATGATTGGATGGTTTAGTGGAATATTGATTATTGTTTTAATTTAATGACAACTAAGAATACCCATGAGGCCTGTGGTGTGCCCCAGAATAGCACCAACCCATCTCTTCCCGTGGGTGTCGTAGGGGAGGCGACTAAGGGATCTAAAACACCGGAGGATGGGCAGCAGCATCTTTCCGCATCTTTCCAAGTACTGTGACATCACACTGCTTGATCGCCAACCCGTCGCTGCCAAGCGTGCGGCGATTACGGCAAAGGAGGCTTCACATCATAACAAGGATGATAAAAGTACGTATAAAGCTTTGTCTGCGTATTATTCATTTCTAATTTATATACATAGCTTGGTAAAATGGAAGTCGTCACTGTAGGTGTTAAATCTATACCGGTGCCATTAGGGAAAACACAGATATTGATGAACTTTTCGGCACATGTAACATCTTCCGCCACATTTGATGAAATAATTAATGATAAACAGAGAAATCACCAAAACACCAAAATAAACTCTTAAACTCAATCATTTTCGAACAAAGTAAAGTAAAGCATAATACGATGGAACGTGCGTATCACTCACTTTACACTGACTATAAGAAGTTATGGTTGATACACCCATAACACGGCCCCTAGTGGTCCCCAAGGCGGCCCCGCTATCCCGGACTCTGGTAGCGGTCACGGTAACGGAGGGGGTGCTAAGAATCCCGGCAGGGGTGCTAAGAATCCCCCGGCAGATGCCAGGCTACCAACCCCGACGACCTTGGCCCTGGCCCCGCAACTTATAACACGTGCACACTGCGGACCACGAGAACACTGAACTGGAGGAAGAATTGAGCAGGTTACGATGGGAGGGGCTGTAGGATAGGCCTATGTGAAGTCCGAAGAGAGGGGAGGACACCAGATGATCCCTTTTCAAGTCCAAACCTGCTCTATTTCCGGGAGAGGGCGACCAACTGTCCCAGGGTGGTGTCGGGTTTATCGTCCACAGGTCCCTCGTCAACAACGTAGTCCAGGTCGAGAGTGTTTCGGCGAGGGTAGCGTACCTTGTACTCAGAATTACCAAACTGGTATTCGTTGAAGGTAATACACAAGTATACGCACCGCTCCCCACCGCCTCATCGCTCCGACGACGAGGTAGAGACTATGTATGAGGATATTTAGAGCCATAGATAGCTCCCAGGCCCACTATACCGTTGTGATGGGGGACTTTAACGCGAAACTGGGCAAACGAAGCGATGATGAGCTGAGGGTGGGAAATTTTGGATATGGAAGGAGGAATGCACGTGGTCATCTGCTGGCCGGCTTTATGGAGAAGGAGGGCCTTTACATGAACTCCTTCTTCAAAAAGCCAAAACAGCGAAAGCGGACATGGTTGCATCCTCAATGGCGTTACAAAAAATGAGATTGACTTCATCTTGTCGACGAAGAGGCACGATATTCAATGATGTCTCGTGATCACCGCCGTAAAAAACAGTGAAGCGATCACCGATTGGTAAGAGGGCATTGAATCTTTAGAATAAAACCTCGAAAGGTGTCGACTGATGAAGTCTACGCCCGGCTAGCGCCTATCCAGTCTAAACCTCACGAGAGCTTTCAGCTCGAATTGCAGAATCAAGCTTCGAATGCCTGGGAGACTGCGGAAAATCTGGACGATTATAATGACAGGTTTGTGCAACAAATTGTCCCAAACAGCTGGCCCAAGGCTTTCAAACCCGCCCGCTGTTCAAAAGGAACCAAAAAGATCTCGGACCTCACCAACAAACTCATGGAAGAAAGACGAAAACTTGGTTCTGCAGTCCTCTCGACGATGCTGCTCAGTATCGCCGTCTAAACAGACAGATCTCCAAGTCCTTAACTCAGTGATTTACGCCAATTCAACACTGACCGTATTGAAGAGGCGATTAAGCGAAATAAGGGCTCAAAAGTGTTTGCAAGGGATCTGTCTGTTGGTCAAAGCCAACTGACCAAGCTGAAGACTGAGGATGGCAGAATCATTTCGTCGAAGCCAGAGAGCTGTTGGAAGAGGCGTTGAGAAGTTCTCACGACTATACACCAGCGTACGCATTAATTCGTCAGTAATCTGGCTAAAGATCCAAGAGCCAGACTTTGGACCCTGACACTACACCGAAGATATCCCCGGACGTCAGCTCTATATGAGATTAGAATGGCTCTCAAACAGTGCTAAAAAACAATAAGGCACCGGATGATGATGGAATCACGGCTGAGCTTCTGAAAGCAGGTGGAACGCCGGTATTAAAAAGCTCTCTTCAGAAGCTATTTGATTCCGTCATACTCGAGGGAAATACGCCTACGGCATGGCACAGAAGTGTGGTGGTACTTTTCTTCAAAAAAGGTGACAAAACCCTATTGAAGAATTATAGGCCTATCTCACTTCTGAGCCATGTCTACAAACTGTTTTCGAGAGTCATTACGAATCGTCTCGCTCGCAGGTTTGACGACTTCCAGCCTCCCGAACAAGCCTGTTTCCGAAAAGGCTTTAGTACCGTAGACCACATACATACGCTGCGGCAGATTATACAGAAGACTGAGGAGTATAATCAGCCATTATGCTTGGCGTTTGTGGACTATGAGAAAGCCTTTCGATTCGATCGAGACCTGGGCTGTGCTACAGTCTCTCCAACGGTGCCAAATTGACTATCGATATCGAAGGCGCCGAAGTGTTTGTACGAAAACGCCACCATTACGTCGGTCCGTCTCCAGGATCAAGGCTTCCAAACCTATCCAGTTGCAGCGAGGGTGAGACAGGGAGACGTGATGTCTCCGGAACCACTGTTCACCGCCGCCCTGGAAGATGTTTTCAAGCTTCTCTGGACTGGAGCGGACTCGGCATCAATATCAACGGCGAGTACCTCTACCTCACCTTCGATTCGCTGACGATATCGTAGTCATGGCTGAGACCTTGGAAGACCTAGGCACAATGCTCGATGACCTCTGTAGAGCCTCTCAACAAGTGGGTCTAAAAATGAACATGGACAAGACGAAAAATTATGTTTAATATCCGTGTCGCACCCACTCCACCTCTCTGAAGGTTGGAGACTCCCACACTGGAAGTTGTTGACAATTATGTATACCTGGGACAAAACAGTTCAGTTAGGTAAGTCCAACTTCGAGAAAGAGGTCAACCGTCGAATCCAACTCGGCTGGGCAGCGTTCGGGAAGCTTCGCGATATCTTCTCGTCCAAAATACCGCAGTGTCTCAAGACTAAGGTCTTTGACCAGTGTGCGTTGCCAGTAATGACATACGGAACAGAGACGTGGTCGCTTACTATGGGCCTCATAAGAAGGCTCAAGGTCACCCAAAGGGCGATGGAGCGCGCTATGCTCGGAGTTTCTCTGCGTGATCGAATCAGAAATGAGGAGATCCGTAGGAGAACTAAAGTAACCGACATAGCCCGCAGAATCGCGAAACTTAAGTGGCAGTGGGCGGGGCACATAGCTCGTAGAACAGATAGCCGTTGGGGCAGAAAAGTTCTCGAGTGGCGACCACGAACCGGAAAACGTAGTGTTGCAGGCCTCCCACTCGGTGGACCGACGACCTGGTGAAGGTCGCGGGATGCGCATGGATGCGGGCAGCGCAGGACCGGTCGTTATGGAAATCCTTGGGGGAGGCCTTTGTCCAGCAGTGGACGTCTTTCGGCTGAGAGAGAATAGCCATTAAAGAACCATATATTAACAAAAAGAAAAGGCTGGCGTCGCGTGTCGTATCAAGATCTTAAATGTATAGCCAAAAATAAAAGAGGTGTGATATCGACTGACTCCACTGACAAGAGCGCAGCTCTTATATAAGAAGAACAACAACAAAAAAAAAAATTGGCCAAGTGTAAGTGAGTCGTGCACCCGTAGTCGTGGTCCCGTGTTAAGCCGGTCCCGTGTACAATTCATAAGTACAAGTATCTCAAAAAAATAAGTTTGTCATACTACAATTTACAGTTTTTAGATTTATTCAAATACACAAGTACTGTAAAACCTTATTACCGGGAATTTCCCCAAAAATGTTGATTCCCTTCTGTAATATATGAGAAAATTTGCGATATTCGCGTTCTTTTGTCGGTATCAACTAAAAGGTTGACACACAAAACAACTGTTAGCGACCATATATCCAAGTAGGTATCTGATGAAATTTCAATTTGATACACATCCACGCGTTGCTGAGAAGACAGACGAACAAGAAAGTGATCCTATAAGGATCCGTTTATGCCTTTTGAGGTACGGAACCCAGAAAAAGCGAAAGAAATGTTCTTTTCATTCTAAGTAAGCCAAAGCCAATCGTTCAATATGCGGCAGTATTTATATTGTGTAGAGAGTAAATTACATGTTTGTAATAGACTCCACAGCTGCTTTACGGGACGGGAACAACAAAGAAAATATTGAGCCAACATCAAGTTCTGAAGCGATCCTTTGATCAGGCTTGTTAAGCAACATGTTTATTATTGTAACAGGACCTTTTATTGTGTACTAGCTTTTTGCTCATGGCTTCACTTCACTCGTTAATTTCCACAGAAACAGTGTGCTTTTCCCGAGATGAAAGTTACTAAATGTTCTTCTCAGTACTTCTAAATATGTGTGTGTATGCAAAATTTCAGGAAGGTTGGTTCAGTATATAAAGCGTGAAGGGGTAATAAACAAACAAACTCACTTAAGCATTTGTAAATTAATAATATTAGTAGTTAATAAATAATATTAGTAGTTTACGTTATGTAGTTGCAGACCTGCTGAAACTAAGTTTCATCGAAAAATGTCCAGCCGTTTTGGGGTGAACAAACAAGCATATCTACTAGTTGGGTCTTTATAAAATTGGTTGGATTACTAAATGGACAAGGAAAATTCATTATGTTACTTACTTTTGTAATGTCAGTGGTTCCCAAATTTCGTAGGATTCTAGAAGAAAGCCCTTTTTTTATCAAAAATAATCCACTAACTTAAATAAAAATTCGTTAGTTTTCAGGGATTTCCAAACGTTTATTTTTGGAAATATCCATTTAAATCATTAAGAAAAAAAATCTCAAGTCTCGAACTTACTATGGGCACTGGCAGAAAACTTCATAGAAATGGGGCGTCATATATACCTAATACTACTGCAAATGAAACTGTACATCCGTGATCACGTCAATGTGTGTATTTTCATAGTCATAGCGTCCCAATCCGCAAAACAACGGGGGATAAGAGCGGGGTACACAGGGGTTACGCCATATTGCGGGAGTGGCAGGGAGCTTCCTTTCTGTTCGTAGTACATACTTATATTAATTCTGTGCTTTGGGGCTAACTCAATCTGTGTTATGTGTCCATATTTACATATATATTTACCTATAGCCAAGCGTGCAACATATTATAAACCACATCAGTGCAGACCAATGGACCGCAGACAGGTGGTTAGGGTAGTTGACACCACACGTCCATTAAGTGCCATTTATGTCTATCAACAAAATAATATAACAATGTCCGTGATATTCATGATTTACGTAGAAAAATATAGTGCTGCAATATTTTTAATTAGCTGCTCAAAAATTAGGTTTTGTGACTTCATGGCTAAGTCAAGTTATTTCATAACCTACTTTTATTTTAGATAGAACTATGCTGTCTGTTGTCACATTATTATAATAAAGAGGAAGTTTTTATGAGTTTGTTTGTAGAGAGTAATCTTCGGAACTACTGAACCGATTTTAAAAAGTCTTTCTCCAATAGTAAGCTACATTATACCTGAGTGACATACGCTACAATTTATGTATGTTCCTCCTGAGCGAAGCCGGGGCTGGGCGCTAGTGGGAAATAAAACGCAAACAATGACTTTCTTAATGGGTAATGTTAGAGAATGATTCTCCAATTCACAAACTGATGTGTGATGGTTTATCAGAAGTGGGATTCTAAGCCCTTATCACACTCGATCATTGCAACTAATTTTACTATAGTTACACAGCTAATTTACTATTATAGAAAGATAAGAACAGAGATTACATATTACAAAATACTTGTTAAAAACTAAAGGAACGTGTTAATTAAATCGAATCGCAGGATTCGGTTGAAAATGTTTTAATTCCAACTTGATTACAAAAACAATTGTTCTGCTCTCTTAAGTCATTGTCTGAGGCAGTTTATCTAGATTTGGGGAACAAAGTGATTCCCCTTAATCCACAAAGGCTTATTAATGCTTTTAAGCTTAAACAAACCTTGGAATAAAGCCAGTCATAGACATTTGTTTCTTTGATTTCACATAGATGTTGGAGAAAACTTTCATATTTGTTAACAACATTGTTTTGTTTTTTCATTTTCATGTTAATATATTATAATCTGCATATTATTAACGAATAATGACTGCATCTTCGATTTTATTTACTGTTTCGGAATTCATACCATACTTTTTTTTTTTTAGGAACACCTGTATTTTTTTTTCTTTAGCATTACTAAATTTTGCCTCTGTAATTAACTTAGTTCTTCGACTATAGATAAACCAATATGGTTCTAGATGTAAAAAAATAAATAAGTGGCTTACTGTTGCTAATATTGTTGTTACTTTGTTTTTAATTGTAAAGTCTTTAATTATAAAGTTTTCCAAATAAATAATTTTCTACAGAAGCATTGACAGTTTTATAACGTTACAATATGTTGCATAACATTTATCTAATGTTCTATTTTTTATATATACAAATATAATTATTGAGACTTCATTAACTATATTTTAAATCAGAAAGTCTGTCTGCAATACTTTCACGTTTAAATCTCTGTGCCAATTTAGAAGAAATTTGGCATAAAGATTGAGTTGAAAATAGGCTTCAGATTGTTTTTAAAAATAAACCCCCCAAGGAACTGATATAGACGACAACAGTTTCTTGAAAAAGGGTTTATCTAAACCTTTTTGCCCAGACATTGTTGAAATTAATAATTATGAGCAAATCTAACCCACAATTCAATGCAACCAAGCATCCAGCCCATCGAATAAATCTTTTTAGAAACAATTAAATGGACGCACCCAAACCGACCTGGGTATATATCATCCTCACAAATCTATCTGTAATCTATAACATAGGGTTATAGATTTCCTGCCCGCAAGTTAATATATCAGAAAGACGGACAATGGGCCTATCGATATTTCACTCCATCTTTTGTTCCGTACACCATTGTGCGGAGAAATTAAGGAGTTTCTGGGAAATTAAAATCTTTGCGCTTGTAGTTTGTGATTGGTTTTCGTTCTTTAATTCTTTATTTAGTCTGTGATTCAGTTTTATAAAAAAAAAATGGCGCACGTTTTTATTGTCGCCAGACCTTGATGCAAAGAATACGTGACAAAAATTTAATGTCCGTGCATCATAAAGTTTCTATCTGAATTATTTTTCCTTACTTTTTACTTCCTTTGAGGATAGTTTTTCACAATTAGGCCTCCAACTTGGGCCCTTTCTGCGTGAGGAGGTTGAGCCGGAACTTCACTTGAACCAGCCCAGCTCCTTTAAAAAGCGAAGAACCGCCGAAGGTGTATAGGCTTTGCTCATGGTCCCTGGATTCCCTAGGAACTTTGCTCTTGTAGCTGCAACGCCATGGCACTCCAGAAGGAGGTGGCTTGCAGTTTCTTCAGCTACCATGCATGCTCTGCATAGTGGGCTGTCTGTAAGACCTAGGGTGTAAAGCTAATTCTTTTTTCTATGTCTATGCCTTGCCTGCAGGAATGCCGGCGAGTTCCCTCGTTGGAAGTCAATTCTGGGTGTCACGTGTGAAATTTCAACTAAGTAAAAATAATGGGGATTCCTCCACTCATAGGCGATGGGCTAGCAACCTGTCACTATACCTGAATCTCCATTCCATCATAGAGCCCACTATTCAGCTAAGCGTGGCCTTCGAGTCTCACGACTCTTGGCTCTGTCTACCCCGTAAGGGATATGATTCTATGTATGTATGTATGTAAAAATAATGCGAGTACTTTACCCGTAAACACATAAATTACACATAACAACATAAATAAAAGCTTGTAAAATTGCTCAATTGAAACCTAATTTATGCACTCGACTTTAAACAGCTTCGTTTGTAATTAACGTTTACCGTAGCAAAGTATTTATTATAGGTTATTACAGAAGGTGTCGTAATAACTGCACCGTGAAAACATATAATTAACTACTATTAGCACGTCTATTTGCAGAATAAGCTACTAATGTTACCATATAGCCTGGTGTTGTGGATAAAGAATTTTGTTTACTGTAATTAAGTAGTAATAATATGATGTTTGTTTCATAATTCGTTATGTAATGCTATTTTTGCTAGTTATTTTAGTTTAGTGGAAATCGCTAGTCTCTGCCTACCTCTACGGGCAAATGCGTGATAATGATGTATGTAAAGTCCGTTTATTCATAATTCTCCTATTATGTAAACAATCTTACTATGTCTTTTTATGATTTTACAACAATATAAATTAAAATAGACTTTTCAGGAAATTACTTCCGTGGTTAATAAATGTTTTACTTTAGAATTGAAGTAATATTTGATTTATTTTCAACAAAATTAATTAAAAAGTACTGTGAAAATTGTTTACATATTAGGACAATTAAGAAAAAACGGAGTATATTTTAGTTTAGTTACACCTGCCTATATGTTTCGCGTATGAATTGTTTTGAAACTTATAATTGATGGAATCGGCCGTTTGAGTTTCCCGTAACCCAGAATGCTACTATATCAGAAGAACAACATTAGTGTTACACACAGACACCATGTCTGTTTTGCATTATTAGATCTGCACATGCGACTCAGTTTCCGTTACAAATTCAATTTGTTATATCTGTGACATGTTGACGCCGACTCTGCGATAGTTATGATATGATCTACAATTTCCTCTATATTCTACAATAGCTAGTGCCCGCGAACTTCATCCGTGCATACTACATTACTATTGGAATGGCAACCGTGTAACTAGGTTGATTCCTTTTGTGCGGGATGTAGGACCTTGAGATATACCTAAGGCTTGGATAAGCATTCGGTTAAAACGGCCTATATGTGGATATATGAAGGGGTAGAAGTTTCAGCAATTCGGCAACTCGACAGGGGCTTGATAATCGCTTACCTTGCTCGCTTGCTGATGATTTCTCCTGGTGATCACCAGATTTCTTCTGGACACAAGTGGCTCCTTCGGAAGATACTGGTTCTGCGGCGAATTTCAAAACGGCGCGCGCGCGGGCCATAGAGGCGCTGGACACACGCAATCTCAATGATGTACGGATCGAAACTGGAATGCAATCACTGTCGATGCTTCCGGGAGGGCGAGTCGATTCTATCTCGCTCCCTCATTTGCCCGCAAAGGGGACAGCGATATCAAGTTGTCTTGTCACCGAATCGGAGAGAGAAAAAAAGGAAATTATAAAAAAATTAGAGGCTGAAGGCCTCAACATAGCTCCCCGCCTTGAAAGGTCCAGAGCTTTCAAATTAAAATATAGACAAGAAGCTAGGTGGATAGACTAGATAAGATAAGATAGATTAAGCTAGGAGGATAGATTGGAGGTAATAGCGGTCTGAGAATCGATATCGATATCGAATCGATATCTATGGTAGAAATTATGATTAAATAAGCGGTTTAATTAAATTGCGGTTGATTAAATTGCGGTTTGATTAAATTGCGGTTTGATTAAGTTGCGGTTTGATTATTGGGTAGGCAAAGGATACAGCTTTGTGACAGGACGCTTATATGTGCCTGACACAGTCTTGACTAAAGCCACGCGAATTATACCATCCGATCCAGGAAACACCTCCTTTATGACACCTAATGGCCAAGTCAAGGGCGGTACGTTATCTTGACCCAAGAGAACGACAGTGCCTATCTCTATGGGACGATCGTGAGTGCACCATTTCTGACGGACTTGCAGCGTATGCAGGTATTCAATACGCCATTTTTTCCAATATGATAACACGAGTTGATCCAAAAGTTTTTACGCTTTGTCAAATTCATACTTTCCTCTGTCAATTCAGAAGAAGGTAAATAAGTAATGGGACTGGACATTAAAAAATGAGCCGGCGTGAGAACGTCAGGATGCGGATCAGATGATAAAACACTAAGAGGCCGTGAGTTCAAAAGACATTCTATCTGTACGAGGACAGTTAAGAGCTCCTCATAAGTGAGAAGCTGCTTTCCTATCACTCGGTACAAGTGCGCTTTGATACCTTTGATGTTGGACTCCCAAATTCCTCCGAAGTGCGGAGCTCGGGGCGGTAACGTTTTCCACTCAATTCGACATTTCAGAAGTTCTTCTTTGATGTCGGTCTGAATGCGCGAGTTTAATAAAAAGAGTAGATTTCGTTCAGCCGGGCCTTAGCGCCAACGAAATTGGTCCCGTTGTCCGAGTACATGACAGACACTGGACCACGGCGGGACATAAATCTCTTTAAAGCTGCAAGAAAAGCTTCGGATGTGAGATCCGAAACTAATTCTATATGAATAGCCTTAGTGACTAGACATATGAACAAGCAAATGTAGACCTTCAGCGAGCGTTGGCCTCTGCGACGTATAGGTATGTATGCAATAGGACCCGCTAAATCAACCCCAGTGTGTACAAAGGCTTTAGCGTCACGCACGCGATACTCAGGCAGGTCAGCCATTCTGGGTGTCGGGTGAGTAGGCTTAATACGAAAGCAAGTATTACATTTGCGACAACGCGAGCGAATGACTGTCCTACCATCCAATATCCAAAATCGCTGCCTTATGATGGACATTAATAGCCCAGGACCTGTATGGCAATAAGTGTTATGGTAATGATCGATAATTAAATCAACTATGCGGGCGCGTTTGGGCAACAAAGCGGGATGCTTCGCTTCGTAGGGTAGGTCCGATTTGGAAAGTCGGCCTCCGATGCGCAAGATTCCGTGATCGTCAACAAATATGGACAAACTGCGCAACCTTTTAGATGGAAGTTTGCCAGATTTAATTAAATCTAATTCCGTAGAAAAATGAATGTTTTGAACGATTTTGATAATGAAATTTTCAGCGGTTTGAATATTTTCAACAGCGTTACGACCACTCAATCTTTTTGTGAATTTAAGAATATATAGAAATACGTGTAATAATTTGTTCCATGAACACACGCGGCTGACTAAGGTGTCCATAATATGTGGTTCCGCACGGGAAGCCTCAACAACAAAGGTTTTAGATTTCAGTTCCGGTAATGTCTCACATTCCGTCGGAACAAATTTCAATGGCCATTCATTTATAGGCTGACGAAGCCAGGACGGGCCGTTATAATATAAGGAATGTACAATTAACTCTGAAGGCAGCATGCCACGTGAAAGACAATCGCTAGGATTCTCTTTCCCTGATACGTGATTAAAACAAGCGGCAGGTAAATTTTCCTGAATTTTTGCAATGCGGTTGCTAACAAATATAGACCACCTATGAGGGGCAGAATGGATCCACGAGAGCGCAATAGTGGAATCCGAAAACGCATAAGTACCGGCAATCGGAATGCGGGCAGAAAGCTTCTCTCTGACAACCTTAACAAGCTTAGACAGTAACAAAGCAGCAACGAGTTCTAATCGAGCTAGTGTTGTTACTTTAGCGGGGGAAACCTTGGATTTCGCACAAAGAAGGCGGACCGTTATGTTACCTTGAGTATCAGAAATGTGTAAATATACACAGCAACCATAGCCACTAAAGCTAGCATCACAAAAGGCCACAATGTTTACGACAGATTCTGCAAAAACTCCAACATGACGTGGGATTTTAAGAGCAGATAGTGCGGGAAAATCCGTGCTAACGCAGTGAAGCGGTCTATGATTGGCTGCGGAGGTACCTCATCCCAATCTATCTTGGCTAACCAAAGTTCTTTAATAAGTATTTTAGCGTACAAAACGACTGGCGCTACAAGGCCAAGTACGTCGAATAAGCGAGCAATTAATGATAAAATGGTGCGTTTTGTACATTTACTGTCCACTGGGCTGGTTGTCAAAGAAAAAGTATCTTCAGCGGGCTCCCAGGTTAAACCAAGGATTTTAAAATTGTTAATATTGTTATCCATACTAGAAAAATTAACTGATAAGCGGTGAGACGCAGGGAGGGTCTCTAACAAAGCGGGTGAATTGCTGGCCCATTTGACAAGGTCGAAGGAACCTAATTTAAATAAATCAATTAAGTTGTGTGACAACTTTATAGCGGTTTGTTCATCAGGAACAGAATAAACATAATCATCCATATAAAACTGGGTTTCTACCAATTTGGATGCGTCCGGAAAGCGGTCGCTATGCTCACACGCCAGATGGCGTAGTGTGCGCATGGCTAAATAAGGACTAGACGCCAACCCAAAAGGCACGCGGTTGAAATTAAAGGTGCGAATAGGCTCATCCCTATTGAAGCGGAATAAAATTCGCAAGTATTCGCGGTGATGCGGATTAACACCGATTCTTAAAAACATCTGTTTAATATCTGCGGTCATAGCTATGGGAAACGTACGAAAATCAAGTAATAACAAAAATAAGTCGGCCTGTAAATTCGGTCCGACATGTAAAATGTCATTGAGTGACAACCCTGAGTGCGTCTTAGCGCTGGCGTCCAAAACCACACGAATACTATCTTTGTCGGGCCTAATGACCGCATGGTGCGGTATGTAATAGCCCTGTTCTGTTAATTCAGAATCAGGTACTTCCGATAAATAACCCTGAGATATATAGTCGGTGATGGTTTTATTATAATTTTCGCGTAGGGTTGGTACGTGCGCAAATTTACGCTCGAGGGCCAACAGGCGGCGGTGGGCTACTGCACGAGAATTGCCCAACTCAGAGGGGTTCCGCGAAAAAGGTAGGTCAACAAAATACCTACTGTCTTTAAACGTGACGGAAGAACAAAAAATATCTTCGCACTCTTTTTCGGATGGACTAATAAGCCGTGAAAATGGTACTTCCTCCAATTCAAAGAACTTCTGTAAACCCGACTCAATGTCAGTATTAGTCAGCGCGGTAAACGAGGAAGACTGAGAAAACGAGTCACAATGACCTGCCGCACCTCCCATCAGTACGTAACCGAAGCTAGTCAGGACAGCTGGGGGGGCGCTACTGCCCGACTCAATCATATTACCTAAATAAATATATGGAAAAAGTTGCGCGCCGAGAATAATGTCAATATTTCCCGGCACATTCCAAGTTAAATCGGCTAGTGGTAATTTATTTATATATGACATGTCGTCATTTAATTCAATATAATTCGCGGGTAACTTACCTGTGATGCAATCTACCACTAACGCATGAATATAATATTTATCTTCGGGGTTAACGCGCGATTCTATTGTTATATGTATATAACCATGCACTAGCTGCGTGGACATTCCAACACCCTGTAACGATGAGTTATGTAGCTTAACTATAGGTAAGTTCAAGCGCTTACAACAATTCAAAGTTATTAAATTATTCTGAGACGCACTATCTATCAAACACCTGACCACAATTTTGTCATGACCATTGTTGTGAGTCGCATACACTTGAGCCGTCGACAATAAAACATAATTTGAATTCCGCATTCCTGTGTTTAACGTCACAGAAGTTATATTTTCTACTGATGGCGAGGGCTGGGCGCGCGCAGACTGCGTGGCGTCTGCTCGATAACAAACCGGTTTGCCGTCGCCTGGCGCTGGGTCCGATTTGCTATTCTCAGAGAAATGCAACAATGAATGGTGCTGTTTTTTACAAAACTTGCATGTCGAATGCGACTTACATTTATTCAATGTGTGGGTTAGGCTTAAGCAGTTAATACAGGCACGCTTTGACTTAATAAAATCGAAACGAATTTGCGGTGTACTCATATTTTTAAATTGCTCACACCTAAACAATGGATGTTTTTCGCCTGCGCATATTGGGCAGGGCGTTTCTATTTCACACCGTGGCGCGCTATTTGATATGAAAGTTTTTGAAGTACTAGGGGGATTCGTCACTCGCGTTTCAAACCGCGAACAATTATTAGTATGTGATCTTTCGCGTGCCTTTATATGATCTTGTATAAAAGATATAAATTCTGTATAAGACGGCAATTCCTTCCCACTAATATGTGTTTCGAATAGCTGGGCTGTTTGAGAGTCAACCTTTCGTAGACCACAATGTAATAACATAAAATCCAATAATTTAGGTATCTTTAGCTGCTTCGAGCGCTGCAATAGACGCCGAATATTTTTCAATAAAAGTGTTTAAGCTAGCGGTATTATTGACACAATTTTTAATGTCCAAAATGTTGTTTAAATAATGAATACCTAAAGTGCGATTATCTTGGTACTTCTTAACGAGAGAGTCCCAAATTGTATTACAAGTCTCTCTCCGTGGGAACAATACCTGCAGTTAATTTAAAAGCACTGTGGGTAAGTTTGCCCATGAGATATTGGACACGCTGCGAGTCCGTCAGATCTGCGTTTTCGTGAATATTACTACGAAATATTTCGTAAAATATCGGCCAATTTTCAATTTTACCATCAAAGGAAGGTATCTGTATAGGTGGTAATTTTATAGGGCCTTTCTTAAGTGACACGCCAACGTTAGTCTTATCTCTGGCTAAAATTAGATTACGTTTGTACTTAATCGCTGAATATAATTCTTCGAACGAGTTTAAAGCCGCGTAATCGGGTGGGGTTTCTTTCAGTTCAAAGTTCAACTCATTAATATGTTCTATGATTACTTCAAATTTGCCATAAATTTCGCTGATAGTCTCAGATTGGGCTAGAAATGACTCATTCGAACGATAATCGTAATTAGAAATGCCTTTGCTTATATCGTATAAACGATTAATTCGTTCATAAATAGCTTCTTTTTTGGCAATGAGTTGTTTTAATTTGGCTTCGAGTTTGTTAGAAGCCATTATTGGAAATTACTATAAAGAAAGTATATGGAAGGTAAATTAGCAAAATGCAATTAACAAGATGGCGGTTCGTAGCACTAACGCCAAAGCGAAAGTACATATAATATTAAAAGCTGGACAAATCCGCTCGTAAAGGACCAAATTATGGAATGGCAACCGTGTAACTAGGTTGATTCCTTTTGTGCGGGATGTAGGACCTTGAGATATACCTAAGGCTTGGATAAGCATTCGGTTAAAACGGCCTATATGTGGATATATGAAGGGGTAGAAGTTTCAGCAATTCGGCAACTCGACAGGGGGCTTGATAATCGCTTACCTTGCTCGCTTGCTGATGATTTCTCCTGGTGATCACCAGATTTCTTCTGGACACAAGTGGCTCCTTCGGAAGATACTGGTTCTGCGGCGAATTTCAAAACGGCGCGCGCGCGGGCCATAGAGGCGCTGGACACACGCAATCTCAATGATGTACGGATCGAAACTGGAATGCAATCACTGTCGATGCTTCCGGGAGGGCGAGTCGATTCTATCTCGCTCCCTCATTTGCCCGCAAAGGGGACAGCGATATCAAGTTGTCTTGTCACCGAATCGGAGAGAAAAAAAAAGGAAATTATAAAAAAATTAGAGGCTGAAGGCCTCAACAACTATTGTAAATTTCTCTGGTTCTATCTATGTATCAAGATGAAATGTACACCAGGTTTTAAGTTAGAAGTTTAAAAAAATATACAAAATATAGTTCAGGAAAATCTATAAGAATTGGCATTACACGAAACCGTCTCCACGCAAGCTGAACTTGCACTTGGCCAGTTTTTATTGTAGAAGGTCTAACTTAAAATCTGGTGTAGGTTTCATCTTGATACGTTGCTTAGAACCAGTTTATGGGCAGAAGCTAGTGGAGAAATAATATTTTTACTATTTTCGTTTCCTAGAAATAAAAAATATTGTTCTTTAATAATGTACCATAATTTGGGGTACACATTTGGGGTAAATATTCACACCAAATTACAGTACTCTTTTGCTTGTCCAGCTACCTCAAGAATTGCAGAATAAAAAATACCCTACGATAATCCCGCCATTTTGCCTCCCGTGTATCCTAAATTTCGGAAAAATCCATCTAGATTTTGCGTGATTGAGAACAAACCATACTCACAAAATATTAGTGTACTTCCATGTCTATCTTAATCCTTCTAATATTATAAATGCGAAAGTTTGGATATGAGTTTGTGAAATTGTGAGTTTGTGAGGATTTTTGTTACTCAATCACGCAAAATCTACTAGACGGATTTAGATGAAATTTGGTATACGTGTAGAAAAATACCGAGAATAGCACATGTACTTTTTATCCCGAAATTCCCACGGGAGCGAAGCCCCGGGGCCCAGCTAGTAAGTACATAAATTATGCCACAGTGTAAAAAGCCGTGGCGGTCATCTAGTTTTCTACAAAACCATAATATTAAATAAGCTCTCTCTTACATTTGAACAATAAATCATCCTCTGATTTACTACGCGCGTTGTTTCTGACGTCCAACATTTTGCCGCTAAAATTTGGCTTTTTGCGCTTTTAATGTAATTAGCAAAGTAAATGCACATTTATTTTTGGCCCCATACTGGATTTTGAGAGAAAGAAATAGAGTAAAATTTCGGCCATTTTTCGTACCACACGCTTGTTAACCAAATATATTTTCTACTGAAATTTGAGAACTTATAAGATTTCTTCAGTCTACAATATTTTCCATAATTTATTAAGCTGTGGATCGGGTTTAGTGTTACAGTGTAAACTCTTTATAACGTTATCCTTTATAACAATAAACTCCCTGTAACGTAGAAGTGAGCCACTCTTTATAGCGATACGACATTCTCTATTGCGAAGAAATGTGTTCATATTTTTAGACAGTAAATATTTATTATCGGTATTATTGTTTATGTTATGTTATCAGGTAACAAAAGACTGAAGCTCCGAAACATCCGAGGTCGGTCTAGCTTTTGTTATCCTTAATTGCCTTGAACACGTGCAGTATGACGCATTGTTTTCTCGGAAGTGATGGTCTTCGACCAACCATACTGGGTACCTATCGTATCATCAGTAGTAAACTTACTTTGAAACTGTTAACATGGCCAGTAAACGGAAAGCGATTAGTGTTGACGAAAAATTCTTGTTAATTTGGTTGTTTTTTTGTTCACTCCATATAATGATAACTCTCTATAACGACAAAAAATGCTCAGTCCCTTGAGTTTCGTTATAAAGAGTTTACACTGTATATAGAATGCGAAATTTGGCGAAAATACTGTCATTTTTCTGTGTGTCTATGACTTTTGACGATAAAAAGAAGATTATATACGTAAATAACTGTAAGTACATACTTTCTAGTGTTTTTTTTTTCAACTCTCATTTCTGCCCAGGCCACGTTTTCATGTTTACTTAGATAGATTCTCGTGTTATCAACAAAATGCAATGTAAACTTAAAATACAGTATACTAATACGCATCTGTATACAACATCATACTCCAGAAAATAGCTGGGAACAGTATGACTTTATACAGAAAAAAATAAAGCCGCTGCTGCGCTGGAAAATTAAAATAATATATTTGAAAACGTGGTCTAGTCTAATCATGTAAATGGATTTTTACTGCAGTGGAAAGGCGAAAGGAGTTGAGATATAAAAGCAGGAAAAATAAAAATTCCGATGGAAATAACAATGTGTATAAGAAATTTAAACTGGTATGGTAACCTAGGTCACAGGGTGTAAACTTCATAGAAACGGAGCGTCATATATACCTACTACTACTACAAATGAAACTGTACATCCGTGAACACGTCAATGTGTGCGTTTTCATACTAATAGCGTCCCAATCCGCAAAACAACGGGGGAAAAGTGCGGGATGCGCAGATGGTACGCCATATTCCGGGATGCCAGGGAGCTTCCTTTCTGTACGTAGTACTTATATTATTCTGTGCCAGTTTAAATTTCTTCATAATTCCATATTAGCTTCACGAAACTGTAGAACAATAGTGATTTACAAAAATAATTTGTAAGTTATAATAGTCAAAAAATAGCCATTATGATATATAGCCCGGTAGATGTAAAAATCTCAACATCAAAATTCAAATATCTATAACAAACATCTGAACATCATCTATGGCACAAATTATCACACCAACTTCTGCCTAACCGCGCCTGATGAATAATAATAATAATAAATTTATTTATTTTTATCTTATAAAATACACAACTTAGACATATAATACAGCTTTCGCTAAAAATAAGATCACTACTGACTATACAAATAAGCACTAAGCATGTAGGTACAAAAAAGTAATCATACGTACGGGTGTCTATTAAAATACAGATTTTTAACACATCGATTATCATGTCCCAGAAAACTATTCCACGTTTTTTAATATATTTTTTTCTTAAAACATCTAAAAACTTATTATCGCAGTTTCATAATATCGAACAAAATTTCCTAAAAAAAACTTTAGAAAATTTCTACTATTCCAAGAAAAACGATATATCAAACTAACATTTCACACATGTATTAAGATATCGATGTAACCATTTATAATAACATGTTTCAATATGTAACGATGCGCATCATAACTTTTAATCGCAGTAACGTTTCATCGAACGCTGCATTCGCTTGTTCTTGCTTAAAACATGCAAAAAGGTATAGCAAGATTGAGGCATACAGCAAGCATGCATCCAGCAAGCACAACAAACATGTAGCAAGCATCAAGCAAGCATGAAACAAGCATGCAGCAAGCATGCAGCAGGCATACAGCAAGCATGCAGCAGGCATGCAGCAAGCATGCAGCAAGCATTCAGCAAGCATGCAGCAAGCATGCAGCGAGCATGCAAGCATGCAGCATGCAAGTATTTCTGGGTGGCTCCACCAGAAGACTCGCTCCGTCGGCCCTTCGATTCATTCGGGCACTTAACCTCGGCCTCGTGCCCTCATTTTCTCAGGACCTCCTTCGCGAGCCTTCTGGTTCCGCGCGAAGGAATAACACTCTAGTATATGACAAAGTTGAGCCACGTGGAGTCGGGGTGCTCTGAGTCGGATTTGTGATCCATTTATAATTAGTGGACTAGCTATAAATTTACTGTTGATCAATATAATTAAGATACCAGATTAATCTATCTATATAGGGTAACATAATAATGTAATATTTGATGTTTCAAATATATTGTAAACTGAAACTTACGTGGAAATAAAATTATGGGTAACAAAACTTTGATGTTTCATTATTTCGATGAAATACATAAAATATGAAAAGAAATAACGATAGAGTGTGTTTGTACGTAATGAATAATCGTGTAAATGAAATTTCGATGTAAACAAATTTAAGGATTTGTTACATATTGTATTGAAATATCTGCAAATGGTTTTATGGGATATGAAAATCGTTGAAGTAAATTGCGATAAAGTGATGGGTTCCCCATACGTACATACATCCAATCCGCTAGTACCCAAACTAGGCCGAGCCTGTATCTTAGGCACTAGGTCCTTCCAATATGATCAAACAAAACTTCACTTGCCTAACGCTAAACATTAACTTTGAATATACTATTAATTAAATATGTTGAAAACTATCTGTTAAATTATAACTACATAATACTAAATACGGTCAAAATGTAATCGCTACCCTACAAGCCGTTTAAAATATATTCGTGTGTATAAATAGATATATTTATGTCAAAAAATATTTTTCAAGCCTTTACTCGGACGTACCTAGCTCTATGCCTTTACTTTTTTTACAAAGCCAGAGACCACGAACCGACGATATACAAAACAGCACGTGACTACATGTCGAATGGAATATAAATGGCGAATTTAAAATTTTCATTTCAGTTTTGTGTTTTAAACATTTGCGCTAACGAAAATAAAAATGTATGCAGTTGAATTTAATATATTTCTAACTAAATGAAATGAACATTTTTTACACTAGCAAATTATTCAATCGTACAAACTGATTTTGGGTGTACACAATTTGAATTTATAATATTATAGTGTAACAATATTTAACTTTGCATACCGTATGATGTTTTGATACGACGGAATGGCGGATTTAACTGAATATTTGTGTTGAACGTCGCATATGTTAAATATAATAATATGAAACGCAGGAACGTTATTTACTACTAAAAAGCAATAAAGGTGCAATACTATGAAAAATTCGAGAATCTTATGAGCTATTCCAGATTATACCCAACCAGTACACCAAATTTAATCAAAATCGGTTCGCATACACATAGAAGTACTGAGAAGAACATAGTGTACATTTCATCCCGGGAAAAAGCACTGTTCCCGTGGGTAATTGTCAGAAATAACATTAAAAATTATTACCTAATATTAGTCCTAACTAATATTATAAATGCGAAAGAGAATTTGTTTATTTATTTGTTTGTTAGTTACCTCTTCACGCTTTATCTACTAAACTAATCTTCCTGAAATTTCGCATACACATAGTTAGAAATACTGAGAAGGACATAGGGTACGTTTCATCCCGGGAAAAAGCACTGTTCCCGTAGGAAAATCACGCGGGCGAAGCCGCGGGCAAAAGCTTAAACGCGATACTAAAATATATATGTAAGTCTACTATACTCCTATAAATAATACATTACTTAACAAACATTGGCAACAGTAATAGGTTGAGTGGATTTCTATTGAAATATACTGGTCGACCACATTCAAGATCCATTAAATACGTTAGAACTGGAAATTATATTAGGTCCTTTATCAGTTAAACATAATTTAATTTCGCATTGAAATAGTGTATCGTTTTAGTCCTTTTCCAAATTAAATTTACGATACATTTCTATTTTGGGCTTTGTTTTAATGAATAGAGAAAAAACTAAAACGAATGACAACTTAATTGATATTGACAGGGGGTCTAAAATGGGCACATTGAAGAATCTAAATATGATAAATTGGAAATATGAAATAGTCCATATTCATCAACTAGCTGGTGCTCCCGGCTTCGCTCGCGTTAATCCTTTCTTAGCGGATGCCTACGTCATAACATCTACCTGCATGCCAATTATATGCATAATTTCAGCCCGATCCGTCCAGTGGTTTGGGCTGTGCGTTGATAGATCACTATGTCAATAAGTCAGTCAGTCACATATAGATATGACCATTTTGGATCCTGAGGTAAAAAGTCAATCAAAAAGGGCTTAAAACTTTGCTTTCCTCCACTCATAGGATAGGCCATAAATCTCTATTTCCATCAATGATCCCACTACTTCACCTAAGCGTGGCCCTCGAGTCTTACGACTCTTGGCTCTGTCTACCCCGTATAGAAATAAAGACGTGATCTGTGGAATTGGATATGTGTTTTAACAACTAATAGAGCCGAGAACAAAATTACATTACAATACAAACACACTATGTGCTATTCCTGGTATTTTTCTACCCGTATACCAAATTTCATCGAAATCGGTCCAGTCAAATTTGCGTGATTGTACAAAAAACATCGTCACAAACTCACATCTAAACTTTCGCATTTATAATATTGGTAGGATAGTAGGATACTTACCTATACTTATTTCATATTTTCGTCCTATCCTAACTAATATTATAAATGCGAAAGTGAGTTTGTTTATTACCTCTTAACGCTTTATCTACTGAACCAATCTTCCTGAAATTTCGTATACTCATAGGTCGAAGTACTGAGAAGGACATAGGGTACCTTTCATCCCGGGAAAAAGCAATATTCCCGTGGGAAATTCACGCAGGCGAAGCCACGAAAAAAAGCTAGTTTCACATAAATCCGCGTTAGTTAAAACAATTTTAAAATTAAAACCTCGTTATTTACACAATTCCGGACGTAAATACAGACCTAACTTAATTAGTGGAAACACAAACTAGGAGTCGTATTATAACTGTGCAAATTAATTTTAACTCTGCGATAACTAATGTTGGTCTGAATGAAGTAAACCACTAAAAGTTGTTATTGGATTACCTAGATTTAAAAACGTAGGGCTGTAAATACTGTTAAAAAAATGAAGTCTGAAGTGAATAAATTTTACAAAGTTATTTTTTCATAGCTCACTGTCAAAGAAGCGATAGCCTTTGTCAACGGGTGAAAATTACTTAAATAGCTAGAGTTTTCGAAAATAAGACAAGAGTACACAGAAATTGTCAAACAGTTCCCGGCATCCATTTTTATGATCCTCCATTTTCTGAATGAACTGAAGAAATGTAAAATAAATCTGTTATAAATTTACAAACAAACTATTGCCCTGGATTTCTCGTAAATTTCGTTTTTTAATTATTTCACCTTCTTCAGGGTGGAATTTCTAAAATAACGTATCGAAGTCAGAGCCAATTCATCATTCATTATAAATGCGAAAGCCTGGATGTTAGTTTGTGAGTTTGTGAGTTTGTGAGGATGTTTGTTACTCAATCACGCAAAATCTACTAGACGGATTTCGATGAAATTTGGTATGGTAGAAAAATAACGGGAATAGCACAAAGGGTTTTTTTTATAGAATAGTAGGCAAACGAGCATGCGGGTTGCCTGATGGTAAGCAATCACCGCAGTCCATAGACACCAACGACCCTAAGAAGGTCACTGATGCGTTGCCGACTTTTTGAGAAAGCGATAGGCTCTTTTCTTGAACTTGGTACTTTTTATCCCGAAATTAGTTAGTTAGTTAGTTATAACTATATACAGTCAAACAAATAAACTTTCAAATTATATATCTGTATATTTATTTAGTCCCAGTGCTTAGAGTGCTAATGACGGTTCTAAGTCACTTAGGGATGTAATATAAGTTATGATGTAATTGTTTAGGCTTATAGCATCCTTGGGGGTACTGTATAAGCAAAGTTATATACGAAAAGTTGTAGGGATTATTTGGTGTTGGAGTTTAATTAATGTTTTTGTAAGTTTCGATAGGTAGTTTAATTATAAGGATAAATAAGAATAAAAGAGTACAAATTTTGTTTAGATAAAACCATAGAGTTATTTTTTTTTATTTGTTAGATTTTTTTCCTTACGGTCACAGACTACTGAGGAAGCGGGATGTCAGATATGGTTTTTGCCTATGTTGGTGAAGGACAGGTAATATCTTCTGTGAAGCTCATTTTTGTCAAGTTTGACATTTTTGGTGTGTTTTTGTTCCACAGAATTTGTGAACAATGTGTAAAAAAATTAATTTGGAGCACACTATTATAAACGTTTTTGGGCTTCATTTGACAATCAAGTTTTGGAGGTCTATTAAAAAATTTTTTTTATGTCTATGGATAAAACCTTCATTGACAACAAAAACTTTAGATCTTACGATCCGCAACGCAACTTGCTTCGTCAAAATGTCCACATAAATGTATCAGCGATAAACTTCGTCAAAATGTTTACAGAAAAAAAATATCTGTATAATAATACAAAAAATAAATATAAATTACAGGTTAGGCGGCACGGGTGGCACCTACTAAAAATGAGATTTATAAAACAAAATTAAATAATTTTAGCAATTAAATTCATTAAAATAATTATGCCTCACGGATCACCTTAGTAGAATGGTAGAATTCTAATCACTGATGATGGATTGTCGTCGTCTCTACTATTTTTTTTTTCGAAACTTCCCTCTTTTTAAATAAAAAAATTCTAATAACTCACAAGCTGACACCTTAAATTCCTAACGAACCATTTTGAATTCATCAATTCACTAAGTGACAGCCACGTGCGACGGAATGGAGGAATTTTGACGAATATTCATGTAGCAGGAATTATGTTAAATTTGGAATACTTCATACATGATCATGCTGTAACTGTAAATTGTAATAGTCAACTTAATCCTAACTAATATTATAAATGCAAAAATGAGTTTGTTTGTTTCTTTGTTTGTTACCTCTTCACGCTTTATCTACTGAATCAATCTTCCTGAACTTTTGCATACATATAGTTGGAAGTACTGAAAAGGACATAGGGTACCTTTCATCCCGGGAAAAAGCACTGTTCCCGTGGTAAATAAAAGCAGGCGAAGCCTCGGGCAACAGCTAGTTATATAAATAATTACGAAACATTGGATGATCCTCAATCTTTTCAACAGTTTGACTGGCGTAAAATCTGACTCTAATGTCGGAATTTTGACTAGCAAACCGTACAATAGCTACAGCCATCTAGCGACTGCCATGTTACAAAGACATTAGTGTTGATATACAACACCCGCACAACATATATTTCGTCTACAGCAATTTCTCAATTGGTTGCCTGGAAGAAATTGCTTACAATAAGGCCACCTTTTGCGCATTTTCCTCTCTTTTTACACGACTGACCAAAAAAGGAGTGTTATGTTTTCAGGGTTCATGTATGTATGTATGTATGTATGTATGTAAGTTTCTTTATTCCACCATAAGTCCTGAACGGCTTAACAGATTTTGA